>ML779114.1:1108103-1127409 GCA_009831015.1 Picea engelmannii | reverse complement strand
TCCAGATGAATGCAACCTGCGGAAATTAAGGATTTCCGCAGGAGAGTATATAAGCAGCCTGCGTACCATTCTTAAAATATGATTTTGAGAAAATGATTAATGTAACTTCTTCTGGAAAATGTTCTTAATGAAGAGTTTGATCTCCTATCACCATAACATGATCATGTTATCATTCCGATAACCAAAAATGTGGATAACATAGCCAACTTTCATCTTCCTTTCCTAGACAACACTTTTCATTTCCAATTTCGCTTAACACATATATTTTGCATGAAGTTCTTGCAGTTGTAACGACCATTTTCCCTTAACCTTCTTTTCTTATCTCACACTTTTGTGAATCGAAAGTAACTTTATGACCTTGGTCACACATTTGACTCACACTTAAAAGATTATGTTTCATATCTTCTACTAGTAGAACATTTTATGCCTTTTCATTCTTGTTCCCAATTCAGACTGTGCCTTTTCCAATGATTTTGGATGTGTTAACTCCTCAAATAAACTAGTGGATTTATTTGCTATTCTAGGTGATAGGTTGTGACCTCAAGTCATTATTTTTGAAGTTTTTGTAATTGTTAATCTTAGGTTTTGGTTCTGTCTTAGAAAATAATGTGATCCATGAAGTCTTCTTTTCCAAAATTTCCATAATTCATTTTCAACAGCTAACTTATGTTCAAAAGTTGGATGTGCGCTGAGGAAAGTGTCGACTTCCCACAGCTAAGGGACATTTTTCATTAATGGGTGCGCTGTTGAAAGTGGTCAATCTCAAAAGGTCTGACAATCAAAGTCCGTGGGTGGCGCGCTGTGGAAAGTACATGCTTTCCACAGCTACGAAGCAGTTGTTTACAAAGTGGAGCGATGTTGAAAGTAATTACTTTCCACAGCTAAGGAGTGTCTTCTATAAAAGCGGTGCGCTGTTGAAAGTGCATACTTTACACAGCTAACAGGGGTTTTCCAAGGGGTCGTGAACTGGTGAAAGTGGCAAGCAAGCAGATTGACAGAGGCATTTTCCACGGACTGTCATTGAATCAGAGAGGGAATCACGTGCGTGATATCCACGATTGAAAGAAATGATGATGTGATCACCCCACGTCAGGAAAATCCAAGGCATGCGCCAATAAGAATGGGCAATGATGCAAACTCAATTGTGCATGTCAGGATATGACTGTAATTCGAATCTGGTCCAGAACCCACACTCAATTCTCATGACATCCGGGAGGGCAATTTCGTGTTCGGTGATGCATGTACAGAGGAGGTACCGTCGGCCTGACACCATCAAATCAAACAGTAGTTTCATATCACAAATCGTTTCCAGAACGATGTTGAAGTTTTCATTTGTTTCAAAATAGAGCCGAAGCCCGAACTACTTTCAACATCACAGAACCTCAGCTCGACTAGGCAGTTACAGGGGTTACAATTGTCAAGTTTTTTGAGCTTCAGAATGGTGAGGAAATGCAGTGGCGCTCTACTCAAAAGAGAGATGGATAATTTGTCTTTTCTACAATCACATCCCGAAGTCTAGAAACATTTTTCTAATGCGGGGTGTATGGAATTCGTCGAAAGGTTGCAAACTGCGTGCCACCAGGATATAGCAGAAGCCTTTGCCAAGAGTTTTGATGGTAATAGAGCTCATGTCGGGTCCATGGAAATCAAAGTGAATGAGGCATTCATTGTCGCAGCTACAGGTCTGTCAAGAAATGGTCAGAGCTGGTTTAAAACCACTGCTCCCAAAAACTTAGATTTCAGAGTTTACTTGAAAGAGGGATACAGGCACAAAGCGTGGAGAAAAGGTATGCTTGTTTCATATCTAGATGAAGAATGGCAAGAATTGTTCAAAGGAATCCAATTGTACATCACTTCAGAGGGAAGATATGATAAATTGATGATGTACCACTTTAAACTCCTGGACCACTTCACGGGCAAGACCCCTATTAATTTGCCTTATTTCTTATATCAAAGTTTTACTAAGGTATGCAAGAGGATTAGAGCTCAACCCTTGAGCGTGAAAACTACTTTATGTCACCTCGGCCTCATAAAATTGATTATCCTGGAAGAATTGAAGAAGCAGGGGAGGAGCTGGGAGCATTTTCTATTCTGGGAAGGTTTTGAAACCCAGAATCAGACTGCAAATGAACAGATGGCAGGTGCAAAGAAACAATCATCTCCTCAAAGCAGCTCAAGAAGAATAAGGGCCTTACCAGGACCTTCAGAGGACCGAATATATGGAATGAAGCCTCACAGGCTAAAGAGAAAGTTAAATTTTGAGCAGACCACGGAGCAGACTACACAGCAGAATACAGGGTATCCTACAGAGAAGAGAACAAGGAAGAATATTCTTAACTTGCCCTATTCAGATTCATATTCTGAGCAGCAAATTCAATGCCCTGTCATCAAGAGTTCTGAGCATTCAGCTGAGTGTGCACAGAACTTTGAAACCCTCAATCACACAGAACAGGGAGAATCATCAAAAAACTCCAAATCAAAGAAGTCTCAGAAGATCAAACATCTCAAGAAGATAATTGCCCAGCAGGAGGTCTTGGATCGAGTGATTAAAGATAGGTATAAAAAGTTGTCTGATAACTTCGCCAAGACAAATGCTGCATTTGAAAGATTAGCTAAGGAAAGTGTCAGAGAGAAGAAGAGAAAGACAAAACGCACCAAAGACTACAACAGCCTATGGTGGCTTGCCAAGTGCCTCAAAAGGCAGATAAAGAAGTTGAAACAAAAATTGAAGCAAAAACACCATCCAGATCTGAAGGTACTCACTCAAGTTGCCGTCAATATGCAAGGTGAGAAACCTCAGACACACTAAGTTTGGTTGAAATCAAAATTTGGATGTGATAACCCATTTTGAGCGCAATCGAGACTTTCCCCAGCGCAAAAATATCATTTTGTGACCCGTGCGCTGTTGAAAGTGACAGCTTTCAACAGCTAACCCGCGAAAATTTAAAACGGTCGCGCTGTTGAAAGCTCAGAAAGTAAATTTTGAAACCAAAGGCACGACAGGTTATTTCAAATGGGTTTGAAGTTTTTCCAGTGTATCAATGGATTATCAAATTACATGCAAAGGGTTCGACATCAAAGATTCAAGTGATTTTGGTAACAAATGAAAAACCATTTCCTGAAAAATCGGCCAGGAATGTTGGAAGATCCAACTGCCAAAAGACAGGTGTCTCGTTATTGTTCATCACATCCCGAAGATCAGGAGCAGAAGGATGCAGCTGGCGATTTTAGAGATTGAAGACAGTTTGACTTTCCAGATTTAGTTGTTAAAGACTTTACTTTCAAGTCGTTTAGTTAGAATAGAGTTGTTTTTATTAAATACAGATCCCTGTTTTTAGGATCTGTAAAAATTGTTTGTAAGAATATAAATATCCATTTTTGAGACGAACCTGGGGTTCGATTTTGGGTACTATGATGTTGTCTATGTAACCAACAGACTTATTCTTATTATATGAAAAAATTTCAAGCTTCTTTCAGTTGGGTGGTCAGATTTTCCTCCTCTATTTTCTTATAGTTTATGAGTGAAAGTTCTTTGTTGATGCTCATTTAATTTGCAGTGACTGTCATCTCACTGGTTAATTGTTTTAGTTGATGATCATAAGCTATTTCTTTGGTTATTAAACCCATTGTGCTTGTTGGTATGAAGTGTAATCTGGTGTAATAGCTGCTTTCTTCCCCCATTTAATCAAACTTTGTCTGACTACATGGCTAGAAGGCCTTGTGAGATTTTGTATTTCTAGACAGTCTTGAAAACAAAGTCCAACCCCTAGATATGCATATTGATCCACAAATCATATCAAATATTAAGAAAATATTTCCAAAAAGAGTTAGTTACCAGGCATCTCCGACTTACAGCCTAGGAGAGTTTCCTGGAGTGACAACAAATTGGCGTCGTTGCCGGGGAGAGGAGATCGAAGCTCAGCTTCTCTGGGAGACGACATAGATCTGATTCTTGATTATAGACAAGAACCAGACACTATCAGGTTGTACATTTTCTATCTGGAAACTCCATTGAAACGAAGTTGCTCCCAAAAGGGCTCACACCAGGGCAAACCCAGAAGGCCCATTGACAACATCAGTTTCTAATCCAGAAAAGATCATCAGCAAGGGAAAAGCTTTGCAAAGACAGGCTTCCGGATCTGCAAGCGCAATTGATTCAGGTATTCCAACTGATACTCATCCTTACATATCTAATAATCCTTTGATTGAATCCCCTGTTGAAATTCAAGATTCCCAGAAAATAAAAATTTCATCTCAAGATTCTAAGATAGAAGAACCTTCATTTTCTTCTAATATTATTGATTATGTCCTTGAGATTGACATTTCATCCCATCAAAAAGAATTGAATACTGAATCTTCCCAATAGAAATAAAATTCCTCTTCATCTTCTTTTGATTCATCACCTAGCAAACCTTCGAAAAGTGTTTTACACACTTACACTAATATGCCTGTCCTTGAAGAAATTCTCCATGATCTGTCCACTAAGGGTGAAGAGAATCTAGCCTCATTGCTTGGTCAGTTTTACAAAGCCTCTTATTTTTCACCGGTCTCTAAACCTTCTGCTCAAGACGAAGTGAGACAGTCATTCTTTTCTAACTCAGGAAACTCATCTCCTCCATCATCTCCTCCGAGTCACTCATCTCCTCCATTATCTCCTGCGAGTTCCTCGTCTGTATCAATCACCAAGACTGTCATGGCTTCCCCTTTGACCAGGATGGAACAAATCTTGGGAAACATATATTCCCCACTTGTCTTTCCAAATCCCTTGTCTTCCATGCCAACAGGCGACTACCAGAAATATATACCAAAGTTTACAGGAGAAGGGGAGTATACTACTGAAGAACACAATGAAGCATTCTATGCTTATGCAGAAAACATAAATATCTTAGAAGAATATGTGTGGACTAGAGTTTTCGTCCAGAGTTTGGATGGCCAAGCCCGGAAGTGGTTCAAAGAGCTACCAGAAAATTCAATCACTGGTATTGAGAAATTGGATGAAGTATTCTTGAAGCATTGGGGAGAAAGGAGAGATTTGTTATACTACATTTCTGAATTTGGAAATTTGAAGAGAGGAGATGGAGAATCGGTCTCAGACTTTATCAAGAGATTCAATAAAATGTTCGGTAAGATCCCTGCAAATATTAAACCAAGCGATGCATCGGCAAAGATCACATTCTCTGCTGCCTTTGATGCAGAGTTTTGTCTGATCCTTAGGGAAATACGATCAGCCATGCTTTCTTTGATGCAAGACACTGCTCTCGAGGTTGAGTCAAACATTACAGCATCACAAAAGCTTAAAGGAAGGGCTGAAAAGAAGAAGTATGTTGTTGAGCCCTCCTCATCTTCTAGCAGCCAAATGGAGAAGATGGCAAAGATGTTAGACAGTCTAGCGTCCGAAATGTCAAAGCTAAAAGTCCAAAATCAGCAACCAGCAAGAGTGAAAGAGCCAAACACTTTCGCTCCCAGAAATCCAAATGCTTTTCCTTACAGAAGGAATAATCTACCAGTTCAGATCCTTCAAAGAGATAGAAATCCAATTGATGATCAGAGGGTCAGGTCACCATTCCAAAATGCAGTGTTAGATGAAGAGCAACAACCACCTCACGATGAAATCGAGGATGCAGATGAGATAAACTGTTTTGGTGATGAGAATGATACTTCATTTTTAACACAGGTAGACTATGAAGAGGCCTTGATGGATCAACAAATTCAGGAAGCAAGTGTAGAAGGAGCTGTCTACTTGACAGATGATCAGAAAGGCTACAATCTAAGATCCAAGAATGCCTGTCCAAAAACACCTATTGCTGCCCCTGTGAAGGAAAAGGAAGATTCTTCCCCAGTGAAAAGTAAAGAGGTCGCTGCCAATCAGCCTCCAGCTCCTGAAAAACCAAATTCCCCTCTGGCAAAACAACAGAAGAAAAAAATTCAGCCCCCAGTCAAAGAGCAAGTCAACCTAAAAGCTCCATCCAATGAGGTAAAGGTTTCGGACAGACAAGCTCTTTATTTCAATTTTGAATCAGAAATTCAAAAGGTTAAGATACTGATGCCTTTAACTGAACTCATGAAGAATGCAGCCTTTAAAGAAGCCATCCTAAAGTCTCTTGAGCCTAAGACCTCTCCATCAGATGATTTCGTCAATCTGCAAGATGATCAGCCTAAAGTGACCATAGGGCCCATGATAGAAGACCGTGACAATTCTTGTCCACCATTTTACATATCATTAAATGTCCATGACCAAATCCTTCACAATTGTTTGCTCGATTCTGGGGCATCACATAACCTTATCCCTAAGGCTGTGATGGATGAGCTTGGTCTCGAAGTCACCAAACCATACCAAGATATTTTCTCCTTTGATTCTAGAAAGGTCAGATGTCTTGGCCTCATCAAAGATATGGTTAGTAAGCTTGCTCAACTGCCAATGAGGAGCATGGTAATGGACGTGGTTGTTGTTGATAATCCACCAAAGTTTGGGCTGCTTCTATCTCGTTCATGGGGAAAAATATTAGGAGGTACATTGCAGATGGATCTGTCCTATGCTACAATTCTAGTGTTTGGGGGGGAAATGAAAAGACTTTACAGGGAAAATTAGCTTGCGTATATCATCAGCGATGGAAAGAATTCCGTCAATCATCCCATCTATGTTGTGGATACGGATTTTGGCTCATGCATCCTTCAGATTGACGATGGTCAAGAAACTCCTATGCAGCTAGTGAAGCTTATTGAACAACAAGATGAAGGTGAAAACATTGCGGTCTAGACTATGTACTTCGATGGGGCCAGCACTAGAGACTCAGCAGGTGCCGGAGTAGTCCTGATATCTCCTTCAAAGGAGACCGTATCCTTGTCCTTCAAGCTCGACTTCAGAACCACTAACAACATAGCAGAGTATGAAGCTCTGTTGTTGGGATTAAATTCAGCCAAGGAGATGGGGATAAAAGGTTTGAAGGTATTGGGAGATGCAAACCTCATTGTGCAACAGGTAAACAACACCTTCCAAGCTAAGCATGTTAGATTAAAAGATTACAGAGATGAGGTATGGAAGCTGCGTGATTCTTTTTCTGTTTTTGAAATTTCATACATACCAAGGGATGTGAATCATCTCGCCGATTCTCTTGCTGTCTCAGCCAACACATTCATTCCTCCCATGCCCCCTAAGCTCAGCTATGAGATTCAAGTAAAATATCGACCCTCCTTACCTGATAATGTCAAATATTGGAAAGTCTTTGAAGATGATGATGAACTCAATAGATTTCTACAAGTGGTGGATGAGTTTTTCGATTTGCACATTGATCAGCAGAATCTTAATGAAGAAGAATCACAGGAACCTGAGCTAAAGAAGAAGTTGGGCTAGCATGACATTATTCAGTTACCAAACAACTATATACCCCGAGGTTTGGTACCCTTGGAAAGGCTGTTTGATCAAAATGATGTCCCTTACCAGCCAAACAAAAAGGAGAAAGATCCGACTGTTCAAGAGAATAATATAGGAATTAAAATCCAACCCAAGTTTGTTAATTTGTCTTCTGAATTGACTGCTGATGAGAAGTCAAAATATGGTAATATTTTGAATGAATTTTCCGATGTGTTTTCTTGGAAATATAGTGATTTAAAGACTTATGATCCCGATGTTATTCAGCATAAGATTCCTCTTGAAAAAGACATTATTCCTTTTAAGAAAAAACTCAGGCCCATCAGTCCCCTTCTGTTGCCAGTGATTGAAAAAGAAATTAAAAAATTCCTAGATGCCAAGATCATAGTTCCCTTGAGATATTCCAAGTGGATTGCCAATCTAGTGATCGTAAGGAAGAAGAATGGTGAGGTACGATTGTATGTAGATTTCATAAACTTGAACAAATGCTCTAAAAAGGACAACTATCCTCTTCCCAAGATGGAACACTTGTTACAGAGGATTTCAGGGGCAAAGGTCATGTCCTTTCTTGACGGATTTTTCGGTTACAATCAGGTTGTTGTCCCTCTGGATGATCAGGAAAAAACTGCGTTTACCACTCCATGGGGGACCTTTATGTACTCAAAGATGCCCTTTGGATTAATGAAGGCCAGGGCCACATTCCAAAGGGCCATGGATATAGAATTTGTGGGAGAGAAGGACAAGTTTGTCTTCATATACCTTGATGATATTACAGTGTATTCCAGCAGCCATGAGGAGCATCTGAAACATCTGAAAAGAGTATTCTTAAAGTGTAGACAGTTTGGGATTTCATTAAATCCCAAGAAATCACAATTCACTCTAAGAAAAGGTAAGTTGTTGGGTCACATTGTCTCAGCCGAAGGTGTAATGATTGATCTAGCACGAGTGGAGGCAATCCAAAAGCTGTCCTTGCCAAGGTCAAAGAAGGACATTCAGTCACTGCTCGGTAAGATTAATTTTGTCAAAAGGTTTGTGCCCAACTTTGCTGAATTAGTCAAACATATAACGTCCATGCTGAAAAAAGGGGTTGAGGTAAAATGGACAGACATCGCGAGAAACTCTTTTCAGAATATCAAGCAAGCGATCATCAAGTCTCTGATTCTGATCAGCCCAAATTATAGCAAAACTTTCTATGTCTTTTCCTTCGCTTCCTATGACACTGTGGCAGCAGTCCTACTCCAGAAAGACGAGGAAAATTTTGATCATCCCGTGGCCTTCTTCAGCAAGACACTCAGGGATGCTGAGCTAAGGTATGACCCTATCAAGAAACAAGCTTATGCTCTTATAAAATCTTTGAAATCATTTAGGGTTTATATCCTTCATTCGAAGGTCATCGCATATGTTCCCTCGTCTTTTGTAAAAGATGTTTTGACGGAGCTGGATATCGACGGAAAAAGGGAAAGATGGATCGCAAAGATGATCGAATTCAATATTGAAGTAAAGCCCACCAAACTGGTAAAAGGCCAGGGCCTTGCCAAGCTTTTGGCGGAGGAAAATCATAAGCTTCTAGATATTAATTTCATAGCAGAAATTTCAGAAACTTCATGGACAGATTTGGCAGCGGAAGGGCAGCATGACAGTCAGCAAGTGGCAGAGCACTTGTCCTCCTATGAATGGTATTCTAGCATCATACATTTTCTGCAAAAGCTGGAAGTTCCTCCTGAACTTAGCTTGACTCAAGCTCGAGCTCTCAAGCTTAGAGCTATCAAATTTTGCATTCATAACAATCTGCTATATTGGAAGGACCCTGCTGGCCTGCTCCTCAGGTGTTTAGATAAAGCAGAGTTTGTCGAAGTGACCCATCAGTTTCATTCAGCCGTTTGTGGTGGTCATCACTACTGGAAGACTACTTCCCATAAGATCCCGAGGGCCGGATATTATTGGCCTTTCCTCTTCGTAGATGTGTGTGCATTTGTCAAAAATTGTGATAAATGCCAAAGATTTACCGATAAGCAGCAAATCAAATCTTTACCCCTGAGGCCTATTGTGGTAAATGGCCCTTTCCAGCAGTGGGGTTAGGATTTTATTGGTGAAATAAATCCTGCATCTAGTGGCCAGCACAAGTGGATTTTGGTAGCCATCGATTACTTCACAAAGTGGATAGAGGCGATCCCCACTCGGAATGCTACACATAAGGTAGTCATGAAATTCCTCTATGAAAATATTTTGAGCAGATTTGGATGTCCCAAGAGGCTGGTGAGGGATAATGCAGCAGTGTTTAAAATAGAAGCATTGGTAGACATGTGTGAATAAATGGGCATCCAGCTGGTACACTCTACTCCCTACTATCCTCAAGGTAATGGTTTGGATGAATCGTCAAATAAGAGCTTGATAAAAATCATAAGAAAACTGTTAGAAGAAAATAAAAAGAGTTGGGATTCCAAATTGAAATTTGCTCTGTGGGCAGACAGAGTAACCATTAAAAAATCTATAGGAACTTCTCCTTTCAAGTTGGTTTATGGTACTGATGCAATCTTCCCGGTCCAGTTAGTGTTGCCTGTGGCTAAGTTCTTTCAGGAAGAGCAGACTGAGAAAAATGACATGGTAAGAAGGATGCTGGATTTAGTTGAATTGCAACAAGCTTGGGAACAGCTAGTGGACAGATCAGAAGCACATCAGATGCAGATCAAAAAGACGTTTGACAGAAAGGCCAAAATGGACAGTTTTCAGATCGGTGACTGGGTTCTGAAGTGGGATGCTCTTCGACAGGAGAAAGGAAAGCACGACAAATTCGATTCCTTGTGGACAGGTCCTTTTATGATCACTCAGGTTCAAGACAATAACACTTTCATTCTGTAGAACCTGGAGGGTGAGGAAGTGTTCAGTGGCCCGGTAAACGGGCGATTTCTAAAACTTTATTTTGTCTAAGGCTGTGAAGCCTAGACCTTGTAGTGTTAGTTTTTGTTTTACTTTTCAATAACTCCATGCCCAATGGAAGCACTAGAAGATAGTTTAGTTTTTAGGTTTTTGTCCAGGAAAGACATTGATTCTATGGTTCTTGAAACCTCACAGGGAGGTGTTCATCCCCAATAGGAGCTAGTGTTAACTCCTCAAATAAACTAGTGGATTTATTTGCTATTCTAGGTGATAGGTTGTGACCTCAAGTCATTATTTTTTATGTTTCTGTAATTGTTAAGCTTAGGTTTTGGTTCTGTCTTAGAAAATAATGTGATCCATGAAGTCTTCTTTTCCAAAATTTCCATAATTCATTTTCAACAGCTAACTTATGTTCAAAAGTTGGATGTGTGCTGAGGAAAGTGTCAACTTCCCACAGCTAAGGGACACTTTTCATTAATGAGTGCGCTGTTGAAAGTGGTCAATCTCAAAAGGTCTGACAATCAAAGTTCGTGGGTGGCATGCTGTGAAAAGTACATGCTTTCCACAACTACAAAGCGGTTGTTTACAAAGTGGCGCGTTGTTGAAAGTAATTACTTTCCACAGCTAAGGAGTGTCTTCTATAAAAGTGGTGCGCAAATCCAAGGCATGCGCCGATAAGATTGGGCAATGATGCAAACTCAATTGCGCATGTCATGATATGACTGTAATTCGAATCTGGTCCAGAACCCATGCTCAATGCTCATGACATCCGGGAGGGAAAGTTCGTGTTCGGTGATGCAGGTACAGAGGAGGTACCGTCAGCCTGACACCATCAAATCAAATAGTAGTTTCATATCACAAATCGTTTCTAGAACGATGTTGAAGTTTTCATTTTTTTCAAAACAGAGCCCAAGCCTGAACTGCTTTCAATTTCGCAGAACCTCGGCTCGACTAGGCAGTTACTGGGGTTACAATTGTCAAGTTTTTCGAGCTTCAGAATGGTGAGGAAACGCAGTGGAGCTCTACTCAAAAGAGAGCTGGATAATTTATCTTTTCTACAATCACATCTCGAAGTCCAGAAACATTTTTCTAATGTGGGGTGTATGGAATTCGTCGAAAGGTTGCAAACTGGGTGCCACCAGGCTACAGCAGAAGCCTTTGCCAAGAGTATTGATGGTAATAGAGCTTGTGTCGGGTCAATGGAAATCAAAGTGAATGAGGCAGTCATTACCGCAACTACAAGTTTGTCAAGAAATGGTCAGAGCTTGTTTAAATCCACTGCTCCCAAAAACTTAGATTTCAGAGTTTACTTGAAAGAGGGCTACAGACACAAAGCATGGAGAAAAGGTATGCTTGTTTCATATCTAGATGAAGAATGGCAAGAATTATTCAAAGGAATCCAATTGTACATCACTTCAGAGGAAAGATATGATAAATTGATGATGTACCACTTTAAACTCCTGGACCACTTCACAGGCAAGACCCCTATTAATTTGCCTTATTTCTTATATCAAAGTTTGACTAAGGTATGCAAGAGGATTAGAGCTCGACCCTTGAGCGTGAAAACTACTCTATGTCACATCGGCCTCATAAAATTGATTATCCTAGAAGAATTGAAGCAGCAGGGGAGGATCTGGGAGCATTTTCTGTTCTGGGAAGGTTTTGAAACCTAGAATTAGACTGCAAATGAACAGATGGTAGGTGCAAAGAAACAATCATCTCCTCAAAGCAGCTCAAGAAGAAGAAGGGCCTTACCAGGACCTTCAGAGGACTGAATATCTGGAATGAAGCCTCACAGGCTAAAGAGAAAGTTAAATTTTGAGCAAACCACAGAGCAGACTACACAGCAGAATACAGGGTATCCTACAGAGCAGAGCACAGGGAAGAATATTCTTAACTTTCCCTATTCAAATTCATATTCTGAGCAGAAAATTCAATGCCCTGTCATCAAGAGTTCTGAGCATTCAGTTGAGTGTGCACAGAAATTTGAAACCCTCAATCAGACAGAATAGGGAGAATCATCAAAAAACTCCAAATCAAAGAAGTCTCAGAAGATCAAACATCTCAAGGAGATAATTTCCCAGCAGGAGGTCTTGGAGCGGGTGATTAAAGATAGGTATAAAAAGTTGTCTGATAACTTTGCCAAGACAAATGCTGCATTTGAAAGATTAGCTAAGGAAAGTGTCAGAGAGAAGAAGAGAAAGAAAAAACTCGCCAAAGACTACAATAGCCTATGGTGGCTTGCCAAGTGCCTCAAAAGGCAGATAAAGAGGTTGAAACAAAAATTGAAGCAAAAACACCATCCAGATCTGAAGGTACTCGCTCAAGTTGTCGTCAATATGCAATGTGAGAAACCTCAGACACACTAAGTTTGGTTGAAATCAAATTTTGGATGTGAAAACCCATTTTTAGCACAATCGGGACTTTCCCCGGCGCAAAACTATCATTTTGTGACCTGTGCGTTGTTGAAAGTGACAGCTTTCAATAACTAACCCACGAAAATTTAAAACGGTCGCGCTGTTGAAATCTCGGAAAGTAAATTTTGAAACCAAAGGCACCACAGGTCATTTCAAATGGGTTTGAAGTTTTTCCAGTGTATCAATGAATTATCAAATTACATGCAAAGGGTTCGACATCAAAGATTCAAGTGATTTTGGTAATAAATGCAAAACCATTTCCTGAAAAATCGACCAGGAATGTTGGAAGATCCAACTGCCAAAAGAGGTGTCTCTTTATTATTCATCACATCCCGAAGATCAGGATCAGAAGGATGCAACTGGTGATTTTGGATATTGAAGACAGTTCGACTTTCCAGATTTATTTGTTAAAGACTTTACTTTCAAGTCGTTTAGTTAGAATAGAGTTGTTTTTATTAAATACAGATCCCTGTTTTTAGGATCTGTAAAAACTGTTTGTAAGACTATAAATATCCATTTTTTAGACGAACCTGGGGTTCGATTTTGGGTACTATGATGTTGTCTCTGTAACCAGCAGACTTATTCTTATTATATGAAAAATTTTCAAGCTTCTTTCAGTTGGGTGGTCAGATTTTCCTCCTCTGTTTTCTTATAGTTTATGAGTGAAAGTTCTTTGTTGATGCTCATTCAATTTGCAGTGACTGTCATCTCACTGGTTAATTTTTTTAGTTGATGATCATAAGCTATTTATTTGGTTATTAAACCCATTGTGCTTGTTGGTATGAAGTGTAATCTGGTGTAGTAGCTACTTTCTTCGCCCATTTAATCAAACTTTGTCTGAATGCATGGCTAGAAGGCCTTGTGAGATTTTGTATTTCTAGACAGTATTGAAA
This sequence comes from Picea engelmannii, assembly GCA_009831015.1. Taxonomy (NCBI): domain Eukaryota; kingdom Viridiplantae; phylum Streptophyta; class Pinopsida; order Pinales; family Pinaceae; genus Picea; species Picea engelmannii. The sequence continues at coordinate 1,113,853 of ML779114.1, read as the reverse complement.
ACACAGTCCAACCCCTAGATATTCATCTTGATCCACAAATCATATCAAATATTAAGAAAATATTTCCAAAAAGAGTTATTTACAAGGCATCTCCGACTTACAGCTTAGGAGAGTTTCCTAGAGTGACAACAAATTGGTGTCGTTGTCGGGGAGAGGAGATCGAAGCTCAGCTTCTCTGGGAGACGACATAGATCTGATTCTTGATGATAGACAAGAACCAGACACTATCAGGTTGTACATTTTCTATCTGGCGACTCCATTGAAACGAAGTGGCTCCCAAAAGGGCTCACACCAGGGAAAACCCAGAAGGCCCATTGACAACATCAGTTTCTGATCTAGAAAAGATCATCAGCAAAGGAAAAGCTTTGCAAAGACAGGCTTCCGGATCTGCAAGCGCAATTTATTCAGGTATTCCAACCGATACTCATCCTTACATATCTAATAAGCCTTTGATTGAATCCCTTGCTGAAATTCAAGATTCCCAGAAAATAAAAATTTCATCTCAAGATTCTAAGATAGAAGAACCTTCATTTTCTTCTAATATTACTGATTCTGTCCTTGAGATTGACATTTCATCCCATCAAAAAGAACTGAATATTGAATCTTACCAACAGAAAGAAAATTCATCTTCATATTCTTTTGATTCATCACCTAGCAAACCTTCGAAAAGTGTTTTACACACTTACACTAATCTGCCTATCCTTGAAGAAATTCTCCATGATCTGTCCACTAAGGGTGAAGAAAATCTAGCCTCATTGCTTGGTCAGTTTTACAAAGCCTCTTATTTTTCACTGGTCTTTGAACCTCCTGCTCAAGACAAAGTGAGACAGTCATTCTTTTCTAACTCAGGCAACTCATCTCCTCCATCATCTCCTCCGAGTCACTCATCTCCTCCATTATCTCCTGCAAGTTCCTCGTCTGTATCAATCACCAAGACTGTCATGGCTGCCCCTTTGACCAGGATGGAACAAATCTTGGCAAACATATATGCCCCACTTGTCTTGCCAAATCCCTTTTCTGCCATGCCAACAGGCGACTACCAGAAATATATGCCAAAGTTTATAGGAGCAGGGGAGTATACTACTGAAGAACACATTGAAGCATTCTATGCTTATGCAGAAAACATAAATATCTCAGAAGAAGATGTGTAGACTAGAGTTTTCATCCAGAGTTTGGATGGCCAAGCCCGGAAGTGGTTCAAAGATCTACCAGCAAATTCAATCACTGGTATTGAGCAATTGGATGAAGTATTCTTGAAGCATTGGGGAGAAAGGAGAGATCTGTTATACTACATTTCTTAATTTGGAAATTTGAAGAGAGGAGATGGAGAATCGGTCTCAAACTTTATCAAGAGATTCAATAAAATGTTCGGTAAGATCCCTGCAGAGATTAAATCGAGCAATGCATCGGCAAAGATCACATTCTCTGCTTCCTTTGATGCATAGTTTTTTCTGATCCTCAGGGAAAGATGATCATCCACGCTTGCTTTGATGCAAGACGATGCTCTCGACGTTGAGTCAAACATTACAGCATCACAGAAGCTTAAAGGAAGGGCTGAAAAGAAGAAGTATGTTGCTGAGCCCACCTCATCTTCTAGCAGCCAAATGGAGAATATGGCAAAGATGTTAGACAGTCTGAAGTCCGAAATGTCAAAGCTAAAAGTCCAAAATCAGCAACCAACAAGAGTGAAAGAGCCAAACACTTTCACTCCCAGAAATCCAAATGTTTTTCCTTACAGAAGGAATAATCCACTAGTTCAGATCCTTCAAAGAGATAGAAATCCAATTGATGATCAGAGGGTCAGGCCACCATTCCAAAATGCAGTGTTATATCAAGAGAAGCAACCACCTCACGATGAAATCGAGGATGAAAATGAGATAAATTGTTTTGGTGATGAGAATGATACTTCATTTTTAACACAGGTAGACTATGAAGAGGCCCTGATGGATCAGCAAATTTAGCAAGCAAGTGTAGAAGGAGTTGTCTACTTGATAGATGATCAGAAAGGATACAATCTAAGATCCAAGAATGTCGGTCCAAAAACACCTATTGTTTCCCCTATGAAGGAAAAGGAAGATTCTGCCCCAGTGAAAAGTAAAGAGGTCGCTTCAAATCAGCCTCCAGCTCCTGAAAAACCAAATTCCCCTCCGGAAAAACAGCAGAAGAAACAAATTCAGCCCCCAGTCAAAGAGCAAGTCAACCTAAAAGATCCTTCCAATGAGGTAAAGGTTTTGGACAGACAAGCTCTTTCTTTCAATTTTGAATCAGAAATTAAAAAGGTTAAGATATCGATGCCTTTAACTGAACTCATGAAGAATGCAGCCTTTAAAGCAGCCATCCTAAAGTCTCTTGAGCCTAAGACCTCTCCGTCAGATGATTTTGTGAATATGCAAGATGATCATCCTAAAGTGACCATAGGGCCCATGATAGAAGACCGTGACGATTCTTGTCCACCATTTTACATATCATTAAATGTCCATGACAAAATCCTTCACAAATGTTTTCTCGATTCTGGGGCATCACATAACCTTATGCCTAAGGCTGTGATGGATGAGCTTGGTCTCGAATTCACCAAACCATACCAAGATATTTTCTCCTTTGATTCTAGAAAGGTCAGATGTCTCGGCCTCATCAAAGATATGGTTATTAACCTTTCTCAACTGCCAATGAGGAGCATGGTTATGGACATGGTTGTTACTGATATTCCACCAAAGTTTGGGCTTCTTCTATCTCGTTCATGGGGAAAAAGATTAGGAGGTACATTGCATATGGATATGTCCTATGCTACAATTCCAGTGTTTGGGGGGGAAATGAAAAGACTTTACAGGGAAAATCAGCTTGCGTATATCATCAGCGATGGAAATAATTCCGTCAATCATCCTATCTATGTTGTGGATACGGATTTTGGCTCATGCATCCTTCAGATTGACGATGGTCAAGAAACTCCTATGCAGTTGGTGAAGCCTATTGAACAACAGGCTGAAGGTGAAAACATTGTTGTCTGGACTATATACTTCGATGGGGCCAGCACTAGAGACTCAACAGGTGCCAGTGTAGTCCTGATATCTCCTTCAAAGGAGATCGTATCCTTGTCCTTCAAGCTCGACTTCAGAACCACTAACAACATAGCAGAGTATGAAGCTCTGTTGTTGGGATTAAATTCAGCCAAGGAGATGGGGATAAAAGGTTTGAAGGTATTGGGAGATGCAGACCTCATCATGCAATAGGTAAACAACACCTTCCAAGCTAAGCATGTTAGATTAAAAGCTTACAGAGACGAGGTATGGAAGTTGTGTGATTCTTTTTCTGTTTTTGAAATTTCATACATACCAAGGGATATGAATCATCTCGCCAATTCTCTTGTTGTCTCAGCCAGCACATTCATTCCTCCCATGTCCCCTAAGCTCAGCTATGAGATTCAAGTAAAATATCGACCCTCCTTACCTGATAATGTCAAATATTGGAAAGTCTTTGAAGATGATGATGAACTCAACAAATTTCTAAAAGTGGTGGATGAGTTTTCCGATTTGCACATTGATCAGCAGAATCTTAATGAAGAAGAATCACAGGAACCTGAGCTAAAGAAGAAATTGGGCCAACATGACATTATTCAGTTACCAAACAATTATATACCTCGAGGTTTGGTACCCTTGGAAATGCTATTTGATCAGAATGATGTCCCTTACCAGCCAAACAAAAAGGAGAAAGATCCGACTATTCAAGAGCATAATATGGGAAGTAAAAGCCAGCCCAAGTTTGTTAATTTGTCTTCTGAATTGTTTGCTGATGAGAAGTCAAAATATGGTAATATTTTGAACGAATTTTACAATGTGTTTTCTTGGAAATATAGTGATTTAAAGACTTATGATCCCGATGTTATTCAACATACGATACCTCTTGAAAAAGACACTATTCCTTTTAAGCAAAAAATCAGGCCCATCAGTCCCCTTCTGCTGCCAGTGATTGAAAAATAAATTACAAAACTCCTAGATGCCAAGATCATAGTTCCCTTGAGATATTCCAAGTGGATTGCCAATATGGTGATCGTAAGGAAGAAGAATGGTGAGGTCCGATTGTGTGTAGATTTCAGAAACTTGAACAAATGCTCTAAAAAGGACAACTATCCTCTTCCCAAGATGGAACACTTGTTATAGAGGATTTAAGTGGCAAAGGTCATGTTGTCTTTGCATCTAAAAAACGCACCCTTGTTGGCTCAACCTAGCCCACACGCATATTTAAGTGTAAAAACTAAGCATCGGACGCAACTGCACGAACCGTGCAAACTGTAGGACGTTTATGGGCGCACCTAGCCCCTAATCATCAAGGGCAAGGTCATATGACCCATATGACCATGCGCAAGTGAAAACATAGTCCCTCATTTCCACAAGACAATGGTTAAAGGACAAGTGGTGGGTCTTTTGTATAACCCTTGAAACCAAATCAAAACACAACCGTGCGCACTCCAAATGGTATAGAAATGGGTCATATGTTAACACAATATGCAATCAAGTATTGGGGCTAAGCCCTATCCCGGTCGCACCCCAAATATCCACATATGAAAACATATATAAATATATTTACATATATATAACAACGACCAACCAGTGGCGCACCAGTTGGCGGCCCTTTCCAAGTCTCTCCCCCCTGCTAGGAGGTCGTGAGGTCAACTCCAGCCAACAACATAATTTTAAACCAATGTATATATGACATGTGGTGGCCATTGACTGGGCCACGTGTCACCATCCCATTCACTGCAAACACGCCATGTCACATGCCAACTATCCACACAACTATCTTCCACGTGTTGTACGGACTTCCACGTCAGTAACCGTACGGACTGTACAGTCAGCATCCCTTTTTTTTGCCTGTTTGTCATTTTGAATAGAACGCGATATCTCTCACTTCCGACGTCTATTTGAACCCAAACGAGTTGCATTGGGTTCATAATGACGAGGCCTATTCTTTCATTCGAATTGAAGCAATTTTGAGCACTTTGAATTTTTGAGCAAATTTTGATCCCCTGGATCACACCTCCCCATTGGAAAGCTTTTGGACCTCCAAAAGACTATTTTCAGTCTATTTGAAGATGAGGCTATAGTTCCCTCACCTTTCCAACCTCAATCCACTTGGATTTTCTTTGATTTTTACCTTTAAGACGAACTCGAAGATACTCCACATTTCCTCGTTTTGAAGTTCATATTCTCTTGTCAAGGATTGTGTCTTCATGTAGTTCTGTAAGATATTCTGGGGAAAAATCATCTATAGAAGGAATCTGAACATGCTCTCCTTGATCATCAATCAAAGGAGGCTCATACAATTTCAAATTCTCAACATTAACAACTGCATACATTTGCATATAAGGAGGCAAATCTAAATGAAAGGCATTGTTACCAATCTTGTCAATAATCTTGAAAGGACCATATCGAATTGGTTTCTATTTTTTACCTTCTCCTTTAAGCCTCTCCTTACTGATGTAAAGACAAACTTCATCTCTAATTTGGAAACTGTGATCAACACGATGCTTGTCATGTCTCGTCTTGTACTTGTCTTGACTCTTTTCCAACTGCTCTTGCACCATTTGATGTATCGACTGAATTTGTTCAATGGACTTTTCTGCCCTATCAATGTCATATTGACCATCAATAGCAATATCCTTCCCAAAGATAAAATCTAAAGGAGATTTGGGAAAATAGCCAAAACATGCTTCAAATGGCGACATTTGAGTTGAAGAGTGCTTAGCTCGATTGTAA
>ML779114.1:1095701-1105733 GCA_009831015.1 Picea engelmannii | reverse complement strand
AAAGGAATAACATCAAGCTCTACCTCATCAATGAAATGTGCAGTGATAGAAAACCTAAGTTTACACCTTCTTGTCACTTGTAATTTAGCATTATCACATATCCAACCAAGAGGGTATGGCTTAGGATGTGGAATTGTTTCCAATTTTAATTTCTTAATAGTGCCTTCAGATATAAGGTTTGCTTGAGATCCAGTATCAAATAGAGTATCTATTTTAGTATGCTTTGAAACAACCCTTATGTGAAAAAGTTCAATTCTCTTTTTTTCTTGTCAAGTTACATTGAGATTATTGTTACTTGAAGAACTAGTACTTGCAATAGAACCATTACCTTGATAACCCATGGATGTGATCTTTGTTTCATCACCCGAATCAGAACCTAAATCATGTTGTATGGTTGCAGTTGTCTTTGACTTCCCTTTGTTGCCAAACTTTTTGGGTCTTCTTTCAAGATGAAGTTTCCAACAATGGTCTTCATCATGGCCATCTTTTGAACAATGTTTGCATGTGAATTTCTCTCCCTCTTTCTTAACAACAACATTATTTTTTCCATTGCCCTTGAACTTCCTCTTTCCTTTGTCTCCATGGCTGAAAGGCTTCTTGTTACCCTCATGAGTTTCGTTTCTTCCTCTTGCTTCCAAATGACTGGCCTGAACACAAACTTCATCTAGATTTGAAGGATTAAACATGAGTATAGTATGTCTCAAAAATCTATGTAAAGCTCTAATGTATTTGAGTAAAGTTTCTTGAGAAGACAAATCTACTCCCAAAACCAAAGCTCTTCTCCTAAATTATTGAGTAAAGCTTTGCACATTCTGTCCTTTAGCTTGTCTAAAATTTTGCCAATCCATAGTAGCCTTTTGCAAATATGCCAATGGGTAAAATTGTCTTTTAATTGCAACAATAAAATCATTCCAAGAGGTTAAAATTTTACCATGTTTCTTCATGTCCTCCTGAGTCTTGGATTCCCACCAAATGAGTGTTGCACTATCCAATATTAAAGGAGCAAGATGAATCTTAGTTTCATCATCTTGAATTTTTTGTATCCTACAATACACCTCAATCTGATGAATCCAATTATCTAATTTCTCAGCATTTTCTTCTCCAATGTACATTGGCAATTCGAATTTAATATCAAGTTTTAACAAAGGAATTTGTGAAGAAGTTTTACCATGTCCTTTAGGAGAATTCGAAAGAGGTCTTGAATTGGTAGAAGAAGAAGAAGAAGAAGAAGAAGAAGAATAATATGGAGGTGAGGATGGTGGAGAAGCACCATTCCCTCCATTTCCATTTGGAGTTTTATCACCACTGTCTCCCTTGTGCTTTAAAGGGTTGGAGCCTTCACCTTGCGACCTTGTATTCATTTCCATCAAGATTTTCATCATCTCTCTCATTTCCATGAAAGCCTTTCTGAGATCTTCATCTTCTGCAGGAACATGTTCATGACTCTTCATGAGCCATACTTGGTGAATGCCTCCTTGAAACTTGTGGTGATGATATAAGCTTCCTCCTTGAAGGATGAGAACTTGGCTCTACAATTTGACCTTCTCCTCTTGTGAGTTTCAACCTTGTGAGCATCATAAAACAAAACACTTACAAATAATAAAGTCTTCAAAAACCTATGCTTTGATACCAACTTGATCTAAAAATGAAGAAGACTTGTATTCTTGAAATTATTTGCAAGCAAAATTTATGTGTTAAAATGCAAATGGATCAAATTTGCAGCATAACTTTAATAGGATTTACTCATTCAAGATGCATATAAACAACAACAATAACAGTGAACAGAAAACACATAACACAACAAATGATAAAGGAGTTCACCCCTCTCTTGGGCTACATCTCTCGGTCCAGCTTCCAATGGATCATTTGTATTATTTGCTCAAAGTTCTCAAAAATGTGCTTTACAATGGTCAAAATGCCAAATAGACTACTCCAATGGCTTCAGAATGTCTAGAAACCTCTAGCTGGGCTTTTTTGACACCTCGTTTGGCCAAAAATTGAAGAAGATAGGCTTCCTAGAAGTCCCCCTTCAAAATTATTGTCTCTACATCTACAAAATGCACCCTTGTTGGATCAACCTAGCCCACACACATATTTAAGCATAAAAACTTAGCACCGAACGCAACTGCACGAATCGTGCAAATTGTAGCATGGTTACGGGCGCACCTAGCCCCTAACCGTCAAGGGCAAGGTTGTATGACCCATATGACCGCGCACAAGTGAAAACATAGGGCCCCATTTCCATAATCCAATGGTTAAAGGACAAGTGGCGGGTTGTTTGTATAACTGTTGAAACCAAATCAAAATGCAACTGCACGCTGATACAGGAGCATCGCCAGCACATCAAGCGAGCCAGCGTGGAGCGGGAGATAGTTGGATAAGCCAGCACAAATTTTGAAAATGCTTTGGGATTGTTGCACGATCTTAAATGAATCATTTAAGAGGAGGCGCCTTTGTGTATTGTAATGGACCTTGAGTGGATAGCTCTCGAACTTAGTAGATAGTCGGCATTTAATAGACTTAATGCTGGCAGATAGGAATTTAATTTTAGATTTGATAGCCTAGAGTCCAAGAGGGAAAACGGATATAGACACCCTCATTGTATTATTGTAACATAACCCATGAGCATTCAGAAGAAGCAGAAGAGAAAGCAGAGAATAGTGTATGAAGAACACCCATGTACAAACATTTGAATTAATAGAAGAGAACTTTGATTCAAATTCATGGTTTGTGTTGTTCTCTGTGTATTGATGTTATGCTCATGAATGTTTGCTTCATGTTATACATTTGCTTTTATATGTTGTGTATGTGATTTCATGGTTGAATTGAAGTCTGAAGGGGACAAGGAATTAGTTTCAATTGTTTCTCTAATTTGAGCTAGAGAATTCCTACAAGGAGTGCAATTGAATCATCCGCAAGGAGTGCGTTGGCAGAAGGGTTCAATTAGAGATAACTTTTGTTTCCATTCATATCAAAGGTGCAGTGGCATAGAGCCATGAAAGGAGTGCGCAGGCCAAGTTAAGACTCAGAGTTGCGATTCTGAGAAAAGGGAATTAAGACTGCTGCTGCAGGAGTGCATAGAGTCAATAAACTTCAACAATCAGTCAAGGTTGAAGGGGTTGTCGCAAGGAGTGCATGCAAGATATTTCTGGAAGGACTTGAGAGTCGTGGAGAAGCTCAGGAGGAGTATGCCTTCGAATTCACTAAAGGGATAAGTGCAGAGAAGCTGCCATGGAAATTATGGGAGAAGCATCGCAGGTTGGCGAGCGGGCAAATGATTCTCATGGGGAGACACCTCTTCATTTCGCAGAATCATCAAAGGGAGAATGGATGGACGAAATCATCAGTGGATATTTCACGAAGTTCCATGGGCCGTTGGATATCACAGAGGTGTAGGAGGTTACAGTGTAAGTGTGAAAGAGGTTCAAAGCTCAGGAGGGGTAGAGTCGTCGATCCTGAGTCATAGGGACCGTCAGATCTACACGTGGCATAGTGTATCGGGGAATCGCAAGTCGAGACTCCAACCTTTGGCAACGAGAATTGCGATATCACGATCCGCGATATCTCGAAAATCCCAAGACTGTCCATCAGTGAGGACGCGTGTCAGGAGATCCTAGTCAGTCGGGGTTCAAAGAATCGGGGTTTTCAAAGGTAAGAAACTCTTGCACATTTGAATCGCGAAACGCGATATCCCGACGGAAGAGTCATGTGGGCCACAGTCAGGGTTAGTGGAGGACAGGTGGCATATCATATCGGGGATCAGGAAAAGGTAAGTACCGAATCCTTTGGCATTAGGATTCTCGATCCCATGAATTCCGAAATCCTGATCGAAGTGACGGGGTGTGGAAAGGACAATTCACACGTGCGCATCAGAGAGTCAATGCGTCGGGAATCGGGAGTCGGTAATTCAAAGTGCACAACATCGCGAGTTGCGAAATCGCGATAGAGCAGCAGTCCCTATAGGTACGGGAAGAAGTCAACGTTGACTGGCACATCGGGTCTCATGGATTTGAGAGCCCAGAGACAGACAAAGAACTTGCGAAGCTGTGAATTCCAATTTCCCGACAAGTGAACAAAGGGGAGTTGCGCTGAAGAGAATCTGTGGGGTGCAGATTTCCCGATAGGGAAATAGAAGAACCTTGGATTTCTTCGGGCTGAGAAGAAGAATATCCTGTGAGCGCGGACGTGCTTCAAGGAGTGTGGCTGCGTCAGGTTTGGTATCAGAGCGGTATTATCTCTTTGTTTTCTATAGTAGAGAGAGAGAGAATTCACCATGCCACCCAGAAGAGAGAGACAGTCACCCGATCCAGAGGATAGGGAGGTGCGGAGAAGAGGCAGGCAGGTAGTCAATCTAGAAATGGAGAGACAGATGAGAGATCTCCTAGCAAGACTCGAGGATATGGAGATAGTGAAAAGATGCATAGCTAGTGCAGGGGATTTCAGCGATTCAGAAGATGAAGTTGAAGCTGAACGCGACGAGGAAGTTTCAGCCGAGGAGGTAGCGAATGAACGTCTGATCAAAGCTATCGCCAGGATGGGTGCAAAGGCAAAGATGGAAATTATAGTCTATGAGGGGGATCTTGATGCAGAGGAGCTTTTAGATTGGATTAGAGCTCTTGACACCTATTTCGATTATGAATATATTGATGAGGATAAGAAGGTCAGACATGTTGTCACACGCTTGAAAGGACATGCAGCCTTATGGTGGGACGAGCTACAAGCTGACAGACACTGCAAGGGCAAGCAAAAGATTAAGAGTTGGGATCGAATGATTGAGAAGATGAAAGCAAAGTTCATCCCAAGAGATTATCAAATTACTTTGTTCAGGAGGATGCAGAACCTGAGATAGAAACTGATGATAGTGAAAGAATACACTGAGGAATTCTATCGACTAAACATCAGAACAGGTCATCGGGAGAGTGATGATGAGAAGGTTGCCAGATATCTGAATGGTTTGAGATACGACATTCAGGATGAATTGAGCATGGTTACCATCAGGACGGTAGAGGATTCTTATCAGATGGCTTTGAAAGTTGAGGAGAAGATGAGCCGAAAGAAAGGTCAGCGAGGGCGAGGCAGAAGCCAGCCCAGAGGCAAAGAAGTTTCCCAGGACAAATATCAGAAGCCCAAGGAGGAATGGAAGAAACCTCAGGGTAAAGTTGAGAGAGGTGGAACCTCACAGAGAGCAACATACATTGAACAGAGAGGAGAGAATAATGAATAGAGAGGAGATTATGCTGACGCAAACACTTTTCCTCGTACCAGAGGTAGAGGAAGAGGTTGAGGTGGAGTAATTACATGCTTCACGTGTGGGAAAAATGGGCACAAGTCATATGAGTTTCCAAAGAAAAAGAAGGATATTGGAGAAGCTCACATCACCGAAGCACAGAGGTGGGATGTTGAGGCAGAAGACACCGAAGGCGGAAGATCACTTGTGATGCATAAAGTCCTTTTGACACCCGATAAGGAGTTAGAAAGCTCAGTCCAAAGGACTAGACTTTTCAGAACATATTGTAAGACCAAGGACAGGGTATGCAAGGTCATTGTAGATAGCGGTAGCACAGATAATCTCGTATCTACAGAGATGGTAGAGATGCTGGAGCTGGAGACAACTGATCACCCGAGTCCATACAAAGTTTCGTGGCTACAAAAAGGACATCAGGTAACTGTTAATAAACAATGCTTGGTTGAGTTCAAGATAGGTGGATATAATGATAAGATTCTGTGTGATGTTATTCCCATGGATTTTTGTCATCTATTGCTGGGTAGACCATGGAAATATGACAGAAATGTGATTCATGATGGGAGAATGAACACATATACCCTGGAGAAGAATGGGAGAACCCATATGTTGCTTCCGATAAAGGATAAAGAGGTGAAGCCAGAAGTAAGCAACACAGTACTTCTCATGAGTGGGAAGGAACTTCTTATAGAGGTAAAGAAGAAAGAAGATCCACAGTTCTTTGTGGTCAGAAAGCCGAGGATTGTTCTGACTAGCACAAGAGTGGATGATTTACCAGGTGAAGTTCAGGAACTGCTAGAAGAGTTCGCTGACATCATAGTGGACGAATTACCTCGTTTGTTGCCACCAATGAGGAGTGTGAGTCATCATATAGACCTCATACCAGGGGCCAATTTTCCGAACAAAGTCGCGTACAAATTGACGCCACAAGAAAATGAAGAAGTTAAAAGGCAGGTCCAGGAGTTGATGGACAAAGGGTTAGTCAGAGAAAGCTTGAGTCCATGTGTTGTTCCAACAGTACTCAGTCTGAAGAAGGATGGAGGCTGGAGAATGTGTACCGATTCGAGGGCAATTAACAAGATAACCATCAGGTACAGATTCCCATTTCCGAGAATGGATGATCTGATGGATTGCCTAAGTGGGGCAAAGTATTTTCAAAGATAGATTTGAAAAGCAGATACCACCAGATTCGCATGAGGGAAGGCGATGAGAGGAAAACAACATTCAAGACAAACGAAGGTTTGTATGAATGGCTGGTCATGTTGTTTGGTTTGACGAATGCACCAAGTACCTTTATGAGGTTGATGAATGAAGTCCTGAGGGAGTTCACCGGGAAGTTCGTCATAGTGTATTTGGATGACATACTGATTTACAGTAAATCAGAGGCTGAACATCTGAAGCATTTGGCCATTGTGATGAAGAAGCTACAGCAGGAGAAGCTGTTGATTAATATGAAGAAGTCCTCATTTATGAAGATAGAGCTCATTTATTTTGGTTTTGTTATATCGGAAAATGAGTTGAGGATGGACCCAGATAAAGTAGAAGTGATCAAGAATTGGCCATCACCGAGAAATATTTTCGAGGTAAGGAGTTTTCATGGTTTGGCTAGTTTCTATCGAAAATTCATCAGAAATTTCAATGGGATTAGCGCAGCGATGATGGATATAGTGAAGAAGCAGCATAAATATTTTCACTGGACAACAGAGGCTGAGAAGAGCTTCAATCTGTTGAAGTGGAAGATAACGGAACAACCGGTTTTGGTGTTACTGGATTTCCTGAAAACATTTCAGGTGAAATGTGATGCAAGCGGGTTTTCCATAGGAGCGGTCTTGAGTTAGGAAGACAGACCAGTTGCATATTTCAATGAGAAGTTGGATGAGGCGAAACTGAAATACTCCACGTATGATAAAGAATTTTACGCTATCATATAGGTGCTGAAAAAGTGGAGGCATTACTTGATCCCGAAAGAATTTGTTTTGTATAGTGACAATCATGCATTGTAGTTTGTGACTCAACAGGAGAAGTTGAATCAGAAGCATGCAAAATGGGTAGAGTATATGCAAAATTTCACGTTTGTGATTAAACATATTTCGGGTACTGCTAACAAAGTGGTTGATGCTTTGAGCAGGAAATGTCTATTATTGTAGGAGTTTCGAGTCAAAACATTGGGTTTTGAAAATCTCAGGGACATGTACGCAGGTGATGCAGATTTTGGGGAAGCGTATGAAGAAGATGAGAATCTAGTTCTCAAGGATAGGAGTCCTTGGATAGATTATATGATCCAGGAAGGATTGTTGTTCAGAGGAAATCAACTGTGTATTCTGAAATGCTCCATGAGGGAGAATCTATTGAAGGAGAAACACAGTGGTGGATTAGCAGGACATTTTGGCCACGACAAAACATTCTCGAAGTTGAATGAATCATACTTTTGGACAGGAATGTGAGCAGATGTCAAGAGGTTTGTGGACAGATGCCGAATTTGTCAGCATTCGAAGGGGATAAAGCAAAATGCAGGATTTTATCAGCCATTACCCATACTAGAGAGGCCATGGGAGGCGATAAGCATGGATTTTGTATTGGGTTTGCCGAGGACACAGAGAGGTGTTGATTCCATCTTTGTGGTGGTGGAAGGGTTTTCTAAATTGGCACATTTCATTCCATGCCATAAAACCAGCAATGCGACTCACATCGCAAATTTATTTTTCAAGGAGGTCATTCGACTTCATGGATTGCCGAAAAGCATAGTTTTGGACAGGGACACAAAATTCATAGGGAATTTTTGGAGGACCTTATGGAAGAAGCTAGGAACTAACTTGGTGTTTAGTTCTTCTTATCATCCTCAGACGGATGGACAGACGGAAGTGGTCAATAGAAGTCTGGGAGACTTGCTGAGAAGCTTGGTGATAGAGCACCATAGCAGCTGGGATAACATATTGCCACATGCAGAGTTCGCATACAACGACTCAGTGAATCGAAGTACAGGGAAGAGTCCATTTCAGGTTGTATATGGAATGTAGCCGAGGGGAGTTTCTGAACTGAGAGATTCAGAACAGACTGCTACTAGCAGCGCTAGTGCAGAAGAGTTAGCTGAGGCGATGAAAGAACTTTACAGCAGGGTGAAGGAGCGATTGTTGATATCAAATCAGGAGTACAAGCGCAGAGCAGATTGGCACAAAAGACAACTTCATTTTGAAGTTGGGGATCTAGTTCTGGCACATTTGAGGAAAGAAAGGTTCCCGAGAGGAACATACAGTAAGCTAAAAATGAAGAAAATCGGGTCATGTAAGGTCTTGAGAAAATTCGGGGAAAATTATTATGAGATTGAGTTTTCGGATGGCATCGGCATATCTCCAATATTCAATATCGTATATTTATACCCATATACAGTAGGGGAAGCAGAAATTGGAACCGAGGAACCAGTGATCCAGTGGATGAAACAATTACTAGTTGCAGAAAATCCACAGATGGAATGCATACTGGACAAGAGAGTGGGTAAGAAGACCAGGAGAAAAGAATACTTTGAGTATCTGGTCAAATGGAAGAATCACCCAATGGAAGACGCCATCTGGGACAGTGAAGCAGTGATACAAAAGCATGGGCATACCGTGCAGGAGCCCATGGACAAGAGCCCGTGAAAGTTTTCAAGCCAAGGAGTATGATGCAGGAGCATCGCCAACACATCAAGCAAGCCAGCGTGGAGCAGGAGTGATCTAGGTGGATATCAGGGGCCACCCACCTTTTCCAAATGGCTCAAAACAGTTTTCTGGCCATTTTGGCAATTTACTATTTTTTGCAGGTTTTCACTTCTGGGGCCATTTTGAGGGCCTAAATGAATTTTTTTCGAGATAGAGGTTCTAAATGATATCTGAAGGCATGATTGAGCCCCCAAAATGAATCTCCTCGATGATACCTTTCCAATGAGCTATCACACGCCTAAAACGGAAATCATATGCAAAAGTTACGACCTCGAGAAGTTGATGCACCAACTTACCCAAACGGGGCCCACATGACTTTTGGCGCTTCATCTCCTAGGGTTAGGTTTTTGGATGTATAGGACTTTTGGCATTCCCAATTATTGTAAAAAGGCCTCCAGAGCCTCATTGTAACCATCTTCTTGTGAATGCGAGTAGCCGTCACATCTCTTCTCAGAGATAAGCTGCCACCATTCTAGCGAGTCTTTCACTCTGTATTTTTACAGTCTCTGTACATTTCTTTGATTAATAGAAATCGTGTATTACTGTATATATTAGTTTATGGTTTCATCTCTGATACATTTCTATTATATTATTGAATATCTGTAATATCTCTGTGCATTTCTTTATTATATCTCCGCTCTCATTTCGTGCCGAAAATAATCTGGATCAGTGGTATCAGAGCAGGCTTCTCTTGATCGTTTTTCAGTGCATGTCCCCGATGAGGTCCAAGTATAGCAAGTTGGGTCTTGATCTTGTCTCTCTTGAAGGCAATCGCTCTTGCACACCCAAGAAACCCTCAATGGCGGAAGAAAAGAAAATCGATGGAGCAGACGATCTTATCAGTTTGTTGCTTGAGCAAGCTCTCACGTGACAAAGGGACGAAATGATGGAGAATTTTTCCCACATCCTTCAACGCCTGTTGATAGCATCAGTTGCATCTTCATCAAGAGACCACTTTGGAAGCACCTCACCTTTCAAGGTACAGGTTAATTTTGATATTCCCGTATTTGAAGGTCAAATAGATGCAGATGCCCTAGATAAATGGTTAAATATGCTAGAAGGTTATTTCTCTGTTCATAATTTTTCAGACAAGGA
>ML779114.1:1065595-1090753 GCA_009831015.1 Picea engelmannii | reverse complement strand
CATATTTACTTCTTATCAACCATGAAAAAACAATAATGAGTCATATTTACATCAAACAATATTGGGTCCATTACCCAAACCTTTGTGCTACGGGGCTTTCTTCAAGGGTTGACATCAATGACAACCAACCTTAATCAACATCATGCATACATGTTTTTAATAAATATTGTGTATGTTTTTTATAATGAGAAGAGTGTATGAGATAGAGAATATGTAGTTATTATAAAAATATGTTAAGATCATGATTAGATACTATCATAAAAATTTATCATATTCAAATTTAATATTGAAATTCGCAAAATTCCATTTAATATGTGTTTAAGTTTTTGTAACATCTCATTCTACTGATCACACTTATATTGACTTATTCTTTGAGGAAACTTGCATGCAAGTGATCCGGTTATGGTACATTATACCTTCGTTTCAATTATGAGTTATATATGATTATGATGATGTATTTTGATTTATGTAATGACCCCTCTATTAATACATAAATGTAAGTGAGTATAGTAGTGGTAATATTTTTTTTTAAACATCAGTTAGGACAATTGTTATGCAAAAATAACATACATCAATATTTACACATTCTATTTTCATCTATATCACTAGAAAACAAGATTCAAATACAACATCATTGTTATTCAAAGATCAATCATATCTCATAAAGATAACAAAAGATGTCTACCCGCCCAACCCACCCTGCAAGGTTAGAACCTTCAAGACACATAATCAATTCTCAAGTCTAGGATTCATCTGATTGATTTTGACCATCTAAGTTATCAGTAATGGCAATTGTTCTAAGGAACATGAAGGTATCTACTCCCATAACCAACTCTAACCAAGACTCAAAACTAAATTTGAATGTAAGGTACTTAATCATAACACAATTAAATTCATTCAATAACTCATTATACTAGTACATAATTTGTCAATTCATCATTCAAATTTCACATCATAAAAAACCATTCAATCGTCTAGTTGTATTCCAGTACAAAATCATCACTATTACCATATACATGTCAGTGTTATAATCCACTTTGTAAGGTCAAAAATTAACAATCCATTGTGGATAACTATATCATTTAATTTAGTATTGAATTTAACATAACAATATACATAATAACCTCATCGGAATTACCAATTTATCTTCAATTTATACTTACAATTCATATTAAATTCATACCTCTAACCATAATTGTCAACAACAATTCTATAGTTTTTAATAGGCGAGTCATGTTCCGAAGTATATAACAATCACACTAATTGCATATCGAACATTATCACATCAATCTCGATCATGGATTGTGCAATTAAACCGTTATCTTATATCCAAGTCATAATTATCTTATATCAATTTCATAATTGTTGTTAAACACTTATTAAGGTAGTCAAAATTTATTGTTAAAGAACCAACTTAATTCTAATGTTTTAAAACATTTTAGAACTCATTTACTTTCTAAAATTTTAATTCCCACTCTATATTGTATCCTTAAAGTTATAATTTAAATTCTTCTTGAGTAAAATATATAATATTATCTCTATTACTATTATAGTATGGTATTTCTAAGTTAAATTTGTTGCTTCAACTCTTCAACCATTCTTCCTAAATGAACATCACCCTTTATCATTTAATAAGTTTTACCATATCCTTATTAACCCAAACGATTATACTTTAACATTATTAATATTAAATATCTTATTATAATCATTATATAGTTGATCATTAAATAAGTCAATAACCATTAATTCATAAACATTCCAAAGCCATTATATAAAGAAAATAAATTTTTAATCGTATTATTAATTGAAATCAATCCAATGAAAGTAGAGTGGTGCATAAGAGGTGCTAAACCCTTTACTTTAACTATTGTTAAGTTTTATTTTATTGGGATAAATCCAGTCATCCTTTGAAAACCTTTCTTACATTTTGAATTTCATTAGTAGTCAATATGTATACACAAAAGAGTAATATTTACAATCTAGCATTAAATACTTTCATTAAAATTCCTTATTAAATATTTTGTATATTTGTTCACACTAACTTAAAGGTATTCTATCCAAAATCATGACATAAGTTAAATCGATACTCTATTATCGCATCTAATATATCCAATTTCATTGGAGCTAACACTCCACTCAATAAAGAATGGAATGTAATTAGATACTAGGTTCGACGGTTCTTTATGGACTGGTCACAAATTATCACATCAATCTACAAAATAAAATCGGAAAATAATTGAACTGGAAGGGATATCTTCGAAAATGATCCATCCACATACATTACAAGTATATAGGATAATAGTATTATTAATCATTCAATCCATACTCAAGGATATTTTAAAATAAAATTTAGTAGTTTACATTCTAACTTATATCAAATCTATCATTAAATTTTTAATAACAACAGTTCATAAATCCTAAGTTAAATTTCCATCTTTACATAAAAATTCTACATCGACCATACAAAGTTCCAGTTTCCAGATTTGCATAATAATTTTGTAGCAACCCTACGAAATTCTAGTTTCTGGATTTGGAAATAAATTTTACAACGACCATATGAAATTCTAAATTCCAGATTTGTAAATTAATTTTTAAGGGACCATTCGAAATTCTAAATTCCATATTTGTAAATTAATTTTGCAGCGACCATGCGATATTCTAAATTCTGGATTTCTAAAATAATTTTGCAGCAACCCTACAAAATTCTAGTTTCCAGAGTTACAAAATGGTTCTGCCACGATTTTAAAAATTTCTAGTTTTCAGAGTTACAAAACGCTTATGCAGCGATAAAAAAAAATTATAGTTTTCAAAGTTACAAAACAGTTCTACATCGATTAAAAATATATATATCTATTTTTCATATTACAAAACAGTTCTGCAACGATTTTAAAATTTTCTAGTTTTCAGATTACAAAATGGTTCTGCAACGATTTAAAAAAAATCTAGTTTTCAGATTACAAAACGGTTATGCCGAGATTTTAAAAATTCTAGTTTTCAGAGTTACAAAACGGTTCAGCAACAATTAAAAACAAATTCTAGTTTTCAGAGTTACAAAATGGTTCTGCAGGGATTTTAAAAATTATAGTTTTCATATTACAAAATGGTTTTGCAACGATTTTAAAAATTTCTAGTTTTCATATTACAAAATGGTTCTGCGGCAATTTAAAAAAAAAAACTAGATTTCTGATTACAAAACGGTTCTGCAACAATTTAAAAAAATTCTAATATATAAAATTTACTCTTATTACATTTTAAAATTTTCAGAAAATAAAATGTCGAAGCAGATGAAGATGGAGAATTGAGGATGTCCTTCAAGGTGGGATTTCTCTCCTTTACTCCCACTTTTTAATCTCAAAACATCACTGGTACCTCCCAACAAAAGCTATGGGTACTCTTCTCACCCCTTAGCCCCCGAGCCGCAAAGGATCCATACAAGAAACAAAAAAAAAATAGTAGTTCCAATATTTCCTCGCAAGGAAGAGCTTCCACTCTTTCTCAAGCTTGAAATTCCAACTCTCACAAGTAAAACACAGTCAAACCAAATTTTGGGAGCATAACAGTACTATTAAAAGTGAGATTCATTTCCCCTCTTCTTCAATCCATTTATAGAAAAATCCTCAATGAAACATGTCCTCATGCACAAATAATCAACTTTTTAATTAATTTAATTAATATTCTTCACCCACACACTTGTCATACTCTCCCCAAGTTGCACAAGTAACTACCTTTTTTATTTTTATTTTAAATTCGTTTTCCCTCACATTCCCCAATGTGTTCCTATTTTTTCTGTTAGTTGTCCTTTTGTTCCCTAAATTCTCATTTACTCAATGTCCCCTAACTAGATATTAGTTAGAGTTGGATTAGGAGTATTCTTTTAGTTATACTTAGTGATATTTTGACTCAAGATGTTATTATATCTGTACACCTATTCTCTCATGTTTTATTTCTTTCTATTTTAAAAATATCTTTTATTATTTTCATGCACACATGTGCAATTTTCCCAACCTTTAAATTTGTATTCCCTCTTTTCCTAGAGTTTGATTTATTCTCAATTATCTTAACTTATTTCATATTTTATTCAATCCTTTATTTAAACTTAGACTTAGACTTAGTCTATATTTAGGCTTAGACTCTGGTTATGTTTCTAAGTTTATAATTTACTGATTAATTAATACTTTGTCCTATAAATGTCTAAGCATTTTATTAATTTTCTATTCCATCTAGATTTATTGACTCACATTTTAATTACGCGACATGCCCTTCAGGATGCGCCTCCATGCTCCAATGGTGTTGCTCGCCTTTAACTAGTTTTGGAAGTTTTTCCCACCCTTGGAGTCAACACTCCATTCGGTCGACCTTGTGAGGGACTAATGGATTCTAAGGAATAACGATTCCACCTTATTGTGCTCCCATTAGATTTCCTTGTGAGAAACTATCTTAGTCTACCCACACGACATCATGTACCTCTCAAACTCGGTAACCGTTAACCTACAGTTTAGGTCACTACGAGAGTGCTAGTAGGTTGTGATAGGGACACTACCACACCTCTCCCTCAAATGTCTGGTTTCTGTGCATGACCCCTTTACTTTCTATGTGAGTCGGATTAGCAAGCATCGTCAAGCCTACATCCACTGAAAAAAAAAAAAAAAAGTGTCAATAATCCATATATAGAAATCATAATGTAATCAATCATATATCACATGTGCATAAAATGAAATACTAAAAAAAAATACAATCCACTCCCTGACTCAATCTGGAGTCCAAGAAAGTTCATTGATGCCATAAGAATCAATAACTTGTCATGTGTCCTGCACACTCAGGATAACTCGTCAATAATATATGTCAATACATATACATCTGAAAGTAACAATAAATTACAATACATCATCATCATCATATATAACTCATAATCAAAACAAAATCATAATGTACTATAACCGGATCACTTGCATGCAAGTTTCCTCAAGGAATAAGTAAATATAAGTGTGATCAATAGAACAAGAGGTTACATACACCCCCTCTTGTTATAAACTTCATCCTGAAGTTTGTACAGTATATAAATCCAAGTAAATAAATGTATATGACATAGATCTACATATCTAATCTATCAAACAAATAAGGAAATTGTTGACGCGTCTCATATGTGTCCTCCCTGTTGGTCCTAAATTCTGCACCTAACTACTAAAGGGAAAAGCTAGTCCACCTCAAGTTTTAGAATGATTATTCTTTGATAATTTGATTTTGTTGGTCAACTCAAGTATGGGTTTTGGTAAGATGGTGATCTAGTTGGACAAACCACACAATATGAAGGTAGTTTCTCTTTTGATATTGGTATGGATATTAATGCACAGTTGGGAATATTAAAGACACACATAGGAGACAATAGCCAACAATGCAATGAATCGCTTGTTATATGAGAAATAAAGGCTTAAAATAATATCTTAAGACTTCAACAAAAATCTAGATGAAAATCATCTAATAGGTGGTCAATTAGTTAATCTATTCACTAAACAATAGTTGTATAATAGGTTGCATAATCGGTGAAAAAATAAATTAAAACCGTAGTTGAAAGAATAAGGAAATTTACTTTGCACACAACACACAATTTGCATTCAAGATCAGATTAAACACATACATATTTGAGTAAGAAAAATAATTGCCATCAACATATATTCAATAGGTAGACAAATTTGCAATCTTGTGAGCAAGTCCAACCCTTCTGATCCTTCTATTTTCCACCAAAATCAAACCCCCCTTAAAACATATAGAAACTGCATATTTATAAGAGTTGCAAAGGCTCTCGTCCATTTGGGACTGAGGCTTAACTCTATACTACTAGTTGTAAAAAAATTAATTAATTGAACTAAACACACACTAGATTATATCAAGGAATACTTCGAGCTTGACTTCATAAAAACTGAGTGGTTCTTATCACATAATACCATTGATTATGCTTGAAACTAAAAGGAACCATGCAATTAAACATATTAAACTGCTCCTACAATGAAATAATGTTGATGCATGCGTTGGAGCGACCTGAGATCTGACAGAAATGACCAAGAGTGATAGAACTAAGTTCTGTATCGATAATGGTATGCACACACGTTGTTGGAGGCCACTGGAGACAACTGAAAGTGTGGTTGTGTCTTTCCCCCACTTATCTCTTTGAGGATAGAATAAAGTCATGTTGTGTTTTTCTGGAGTTTGGACATGTAGTTTTCTCATTCTTAGTTTGGTGCCCCTTTTTGATATTTTTCAAATGTGCAATAAATGCGGGTGAAACACTTTGAAATTTTGGCGTTCAAAGGTTTTCGATTTGCGTTGCATCTAAATATCTCAGAGTGTTAATCCCACGAATTCACTATTTTGTGCTCATATTAGACTAATTAACTCGAGATTAACACTTTAATCATTAAAGGATTTCGGGAGTTCGAAACTTCGAGAGACCTATAGTGTTATGTCTAAAAACCTCCCAGAGGAAGATCTCCTGAATCTGACATGGCAGCCTGACGTCAACTGTTGACATGTCACAGAAAGGAGGGTGACATGTGTCACTTGAAATAATGCATATCTCAGCCCCAAATGTGCAAAAAATGGGTGCCACGTGTCTCGACTGAATATTTCCACATGTCAGTGCTAGATGAATGCCACATGTCAACTCCATGTGTCAGTGCTAGATGGTTTCCACATGTCTTGGCAGATGAGTGTCGTGTTCTTCGTCACTTCTGGCTTCAGGAGTTTTTGGATGTGCGGCATGAAAATATTTCGAAGTAGTATGGTCCTGAAGTGACATGTCTCAGAAGCAGAGTGACACATGTCACCCGAAAATGAGCAGATGATGCAACCAAATGACCTGAAATGAGTTCCACGTGTCTCCAACATTTCAGCATTTCGGGGCTCCATGCTTGTCTTGAAGTAAAACCTCCCTGATGAACTAACGCATGAAGTGAGTTGGAAGTGAGGACCCACTCTAGCACATCGAGGACCTGCTGCTTCAGAGCTCCGACACTTCTAAGCTTCGGAGGCTTTGACACTTCGGTGTCTGGACACTTCAAAAAATTTGAAGCAATGGAATGTTTAGATGCCCGAACGCCGAAGTCGCGGAGTCAGTCCTGTTAAACCCTGTGATATTTTGAGGCTCTGAATGCACAAAATTCGTTGATCTGCATCGACTGTTGGATCTCCACCATTGAATATTTGACATGTTTGTTTGGCTTAAATTCTAAGCCTAAAATGTACATCTTTTATTTTCTTCCTTTTTCTATGGAAGCTTATTGATCTTACAAATAACTTGTTGGACCTGGATGTCTATCGCACACACAAAAGACTTGGTGGACCTACTGAATGCTCAATTGGTGGCAAATATGATTACAAGTATTTCAAACTCAAACCAGAACATGAAATCACCCTTCAAGAAAGAGAAAAAAGATGGTGAAAAATAAGTAAAGACAAGTAGGGACCATGAAGATGAGTGATTAAATAATGGAGAATCTGCTAATCAAGTAGACACAAAACTTAGAATTGATGTGTGTGTATAGGGTAAAGGAGGGAAAAGGGCAAGGGTGCAGACCTAGGTTACAACATTAGATCCAAACGGGGATAACACTTCCATGTGAGGTGCTAAGAATAGTAGACCAGGTGCCTTACCTTTCATAACCTCTCTCCCTCTAGCTGTAACTTACATCTATTTTTGTTTTTCAAGCATGTATATCTTTGAAGTTCAAAATAGTAAGTACACCCCAGTGCCTTTGTTGGGCTTTGGATTATTTATTCAATATGAAACTTAAAAATGCAACTACACCCTAGTGCCTTTGTTGGGACATGGAGTCTTATTGTTAATCTACATGCAAACTTCTAAAAAAACTAACATATTGAAAAAAATCTGTGAACTGAAAAATTAACTACTCCAACTAAGAGCTTATTATCCTACTACCTACGCTATTCAGCTAAAAACCAAGTAATCATGTGTAATCATATTTCCAGTGAATCCAAGAAACCATTTGACTGAGAACCATAATTTTGTGCATGTCACTGTTTATAATAATACAAAGAGTATATATCATATGCAACAAAAAAATAGCAGGCATCTCGTACTCACAGCTACAAAAGTTGATCATGCTAAAACTTACCACATTTGAGATTTTTGAAAAATAAGAATCCATCCATCTCGCTATTGGATCTTGAAACTCATGAAAATCCTCCAACTGGTTGAGAGGACAAAGTTGTTGTTGTGTGATATCTACATTATAAACAAGACTGAGCTACCCCTGTCCTCGTTAGAACATCTTATGAAATTCATGTGATTTACAAACATAAAGGGAATCAAAACACTCATGATACTGCTCATCTTGTTGTTTGAAATGAATGGGTATATCTTTTGCATTGTTGGTTTTTTCTCATTCTAGCTCCAAAATGTCATCTTCAGACTTATAGATTTCTTGTTGCTCAACAATTTCAGAAGGGAGGGGAACAACTTTTTCATGACATTCAACATCACTTTCCTCATAGTTAATCAAATATTTATGATAACATAGAACAAATGATGCATCATAACAATGACTAACTGGGGCACCTAGAATAATGCAAGATGTATCCAAAGCCTTGTTATCATCAATTTCATCATTAATGCAATTCCCAACATCATCCTTTTGAATAAAAGAATCAGAAGAAGACTCAAATGTAATTGAATCTTTCTCCACTTCCTCAATGGAAAAATCCCTTTTATTTTCACTACTAGAAGAAATAATAATTGACTGTTGAATATGAGATACAAATTCTTCATAACAGTCTTCAAAAAGTAAATCACCTAGAAAAAACCTTTTACAATGCTCACTAAATGCAACATGGAATTGTTCCAGGGAGGCGATTCTAGCAGAGCGAAATGATAGATACCACTCATGAGCATCTCCCTCTAATGAGTACATGAACATATTCATTCATACATCCTCATGATGTATTCCCCATTGATCCATGAGTTCATGAAACTCAAGAAAATGCTCAGCAGGGTTTTCATCTCTATGTTCTCTAAATATGGGCAAGAAATCACCCCACTTGTCTATAGTAGGAACAACAATTGGAAAACTAGGAACAACAAAGAAATTAAAAGGAGAAAACCTCCAAGTGAAGATGGCTTCCATCTGAAAATGTGACTTCTTAAAACTGTGGATTCGCCACTAGATTATTTAACCATGGAGTCACTAGGTGAATAATCTACAATCTAAATGTGTCTGGTCTTTATTCAACATCAAATATCATATCTAATCATTGTCATTCTCCGAGGGAAATATATTTCATTACTCCATTCCCCGATAACGGTGCCAGAAGATGTTGGTCCTAAATTATGCACCTGACTACTAAAGGGAAAAGCTAGTCCACCTCAAGTTTTGGAATGATTATTCTTTGATAATTTGATTTTTTTGGTCATCTCAAGGATGGGTTTTGGGAAGATGGTGATATGGTTGGACAAACCGCACAGTATGAAGGTAGTTTATCTTTTTCTATTGG
Organism: Picea engelmannii; assembly: GCA_009831015.1. Taxonomy (NCBI): domain Eukaryota; kingdom Viridiplantae; phylum Streptophyta; class Pinopsida; order Pinales; family Pinaceae; genus Picea; species Picea engelmannii. The sequence goes on along the minus strand of ML779114.1, from coordinate 1,081,249 downwards.
TATGTATATTAATGGACATTTGGGAATATTAAAGACACATACAGGAGACAATAGCCAACAATGCAATGAATCTCTTGCTATATGATAAATAAAGGATTAAAATAATATATTAAGACTTCAACAAAAATCTAGATGCAAATCGTCCAACAGGTGGTCAATTAGTTAATCTATTCACTAAAATATAGTTTTATAATAGGTTTCATAATCGGTGAACAAATAAACAAAAACCATAGCTAAAGGAATAAGGAAATGTACTTTGCACACAACACATAATTTGCATTCAAGATCGGATTAAACACATATTGATTTGAGTAAGAAAATCAACTTCCATCAATATATATTTAATAGGTAGAGAAATTTACAATCTTGTAAGAAGTTTTGACCCTTCTAATCCTTCTCTTTTCCACCAAAATCGAACCCCCCTTTAAAACATACAAAAACTTCATATTTATAAGAGTTGTAGAGGCTCTCGTCCATTTGGGACTGAGGCTTAACTCTATACTACCAGTTGTAAAACAACTAATTAACTGAACTAAACACACATTGGAGTATACCAAGGAATACTTTGAGCTTGACTTAATCAAAACCAAGTGGTTCTTATCACAAAAGACCATTGATTATGATTGAAACTAAAAGGAACCATGAAATTAAACATCTGAAACTATTGGTACAATGAAATAATATTGATGCATTCGTTGGAGTGAACTGAGATCTGATATAAATGACCAAGAGTGACAGAACTGAGATCTGTATTGATCATGGCATGCATGTGCGTTGTTGGAGGCCATTGGAGACAAATGAAAGTGTGGTCATGTCTTTCCCCCACTTATCTCTTTGAGGACAGAAAAAAGTCATGTTACGCTTTTCTAGAGTCTGGACATGTAGTTTTCGCGTTCCTGGTTTGGTGCCCCTTTTTTATCTTTTTCAAATGTGAAATAAATGTGGGTTAACCAATTCAAAATTTTGATGTTCAGAGGTTTGCGATTTTTGTTTCATCTAAATCTCCCAGAGTGCTAATCTCGTGAAGTCACTAGTCTGTTCTTATATTAGGCTAATTAACCCGAGATTAATACTTTAATCATTAAAGGATTTCGAGAGTTCAGAATTTCAGGAAACCTGTAGTGTTTCATTTGAAAACCTCCTGGAGGAAGATCTTCTAAACCAACGTGGTAGCCTGACATCAACTGCGGACGTGTCACAAAAAGGAGGGTGACACGTGTCACTTGAAATAATGCATATGTCAGCACCAAATGTGCAAAAAATGGGTGCCACGTGTCTCAACTGATGATTGCCACGTGTCATTGCTATATGGATGCCACATGTTAGCACCAAATGGATTCCACATGTCAGTGCCAGATGGCTACCATATGTCTTGGCAAATGAGTGTCGTGTGCTTCAGCACTTCAGGATTCAGGATTTTTTGAACGTGCGGCATGAAAATATCCTGAAATAGTATGGTCCCAAAGTGATGTGCCTCATAAGAAAAGTGACACATGTCACCTGGAAATGAGCGGATGACACAACCAAATGACCTGAAATGAGTTCCACGTGTCATAATTGATGGATGCCACATGTCTCCGTCATTTTGGCATTTCAGGGCTCCATGCTTGTCTTGAAGTAAAACCCCCAAGATGAACTAAATCACGATGTGATGTGATAGTGAGGGAACACTCTGATACTTTAGGGACCTACTTCTTTAGATCTCCCACACTTGGAAGCTTCAGAGGTTTCGACACTTCGATGTCTAGACACTTCGAAAGATTTGAACCAGTGGAAATTTCAGACACTCGAACACCGAAATCACAGAGTCAATACTATTAAAACCCATGTGAGTTTGAGGCTTCAAATGCATGAGATTCATTGATATGCATCAACTATTGGATTTCCACCATTGAAGATTTGACCTTTTTGTTTGGCTTAAATTCTAAGCCTGAAATGGACTTCTTTGATTTGGTGCCTTTTTCTACGGAAACTTACTGAGCTTACAAAGGAGTTGTTGGACTTGGATTTCTCATGCACACACAAAAGACTTGGTGGACCTACTGCATGCTCAATTAGTGGAAAATATTATGACAAGTATTTCAAACTCAAAACAGAACATGAAATCACCCTTCAAGAAAGAGAAAAAAGATGTTGGAAAATAAGTAAAGACGAGAAGGGGCCATGAAGTTGAGTGATTAAATAATGGATAATAAGCTAAGAAAGAAACCACAAAACTTAGAATTGATGTATGTATAGGGTAAAGGAGGGAAAAGGGAAGGGGCACAAACCTAGGTTACAACACTCCCATGTAGCCGAGTGTGGACTATAATTGTCCCACTGGACCTTGACCTGATCAACTATTCATCGTCATAGTTTTCGAGTGCGATGGTCCAAAATGCGTATTGGCTCCTCCATGAGAGCACCCTCATCTAACACCTGCAAAGAACTCATGTCAATAACATGTGATGGATCACTGATATAATGTCGAAAAACAGACACATGAAATACATCGTGCATATGCCTCAAAGAATCATGCAAGGCTAGTCAATAAGCCATGAGTCCTTTCTTTTCCACAACCTTGAAAGGTCCCACAAACCTAGGAAATATTTTATCACCCTTTCCAAACTGGAATGAACTCTTATGCGGTTTTACCCACAAGAAAACTATGTTTCCAACCTCATAATTTTGGTCAACGCGATGCACATCAGCATAAACCTTTTGTCGATCCTGTGCTTCTTTAATCCTTTGTCTTATCTATTGCATCTATTCTTCCATTTATTGGATCACTTCCAGTCCCACCAGGACCCTATCCTCAAGTTGATCCCAACTCAATGATGTTTGACATGGTCACCCATAAAGAAACTCAAATAGTGTCATCTTAGTTGTACTTTGCTAACTATTGTTGTATGTGAACTCTACCAATGGAAATAATTCCTCCCAATACTTTTGTTGATCCATCACGTACATCTTAATCATATCCTCTAAGATCTAGTTCATTCTTCTTTTTGTTCCATCTGTTTCTGGGTGATATTTTTTACTAAAATTTATTTGTGTTCCCAAAGCCTCTTGGAAACTTGTCCAAAATCGTGTTGTAAACATTGATCCAGGATCGGATATGATCTTTCTTGGTACTCCATGCAACCCCACAATATCGCTAACAAAAACTCTAGCTATTCTTGGTGCCTCATATGTCATACACACTGGAATAAAGTGTGCACTCTTCATTGGAGTTTCAACTACCGCAAAAATTGAATCGTGTCTCCTTGATGTCAGTGGAAATCCAACAATAAAATCCATCGAAATGACCTCCCATTTCAATTCAGGAATAACGTGTGGTTGTAACAATCTTATTGGATGTCTATGTTCATCCTTCACTTGCTAACATTCTAGACATCTCTCCATGTAACTAACTATGTTCACTTTCATTCCTTTCCAGAAGAATAAAGGCTTAAGTTATGCCTTCATCTTTGTGAATCCTGAATGAGACATGTATATTTCTTGATCAGTTTCGCCTAAGATCAAACTTCTTAATTTTTCATTAGGCGGTACATATATTTTGTCATTATATCGCAATAATCTGTCATTGTCCAACGAATAACCTTCAAACTTCGGTACCATCATGGTATTTTGTCCAATATTATCCTTAAATTCCTTGTACCAGTCATTGTCTACTTGTAATGTTACAATATTTTCTTGAATATTCAACTTAAGAGGTATTGTCAAGAATATGCATGGTCTCTGACTCAATGCATCTTCTACTCTTTTTCAGTGTTTCTTTAATGTAAGTAATTTGAAAATCATATTTTCTAAGTAGCTACGACCAACACCTTTGTTGTGCGTTCAAGTCACTCTAAGTAAAAATATGTTGCAATCCAAGTGATCCGTGTTTAGTTCAAATTTTCGTCCAATCAGATAATGTCTCCATACTCTCAAGGCATATACAATTGCTAATAATTCCAAGTCATGTGTTGCATAGTTCTCTTCATGCCTTCTTAATTTCCTTGAAATGTAAGTGATCACTCGACCATCTTGCATCAAAAATTCACCTAAACCTTCCTTGGATGCATCTGTGCATACCAAGAATTCTTTGTCCATGTCGGGGACCTTCAATACTAGCGTGATCGTTAACAACTCCTTAATCTTTTGAAATTATTCAATGCATTTCTCTATCCAGACAAATTTCTTATTTTTCTTCTGCATTTTTCGTGATTGGATTTGCTATCTTCGAAAAACCATTGATGAATCATCGGTAATATCCTGTTAAACCCATAAAGCTACATACTTCTTGTACGTTCATCAGATTTATCCATTCCATATTATCCTCTACTTTTTTTGGATCCACAACGATACCTTCTATAGATATGATATGTCCCAAGTAATGAATCTTTGTTTGGTAAAAAGAACATTTCTATAGCTTCATGTACAATTTGTTTTCTCTAATACACTGTAGAACCAGTCTCAAGTGTTCGTCATTCTCTTCTTTCATCCGAGAATAAATCAGTTTGTCATCAATAAATACTTGAACAAACTTGTCCAAGTATTTACAGAATACCCCATTCATCAAACTCATAAATACGCCTGGGGAATTCATCAATCCAAACAATAAAATAGTGAAATCATAGTGTCTAAATATCATCTTAAATGCAGTCTTAGGGATATCTTCCTCTTTGATCCATAACTGGTGATATCCTTATCTCAAGTTGATCTTAGAAAACACAGTTTCTCCCTTCATTTGATCAAATAAATCCTCAATTCTTGGCAATGGATACTAGTTCTTGATCATCGCCCTTTTCAATTGATGATAGTCAATACAAATTCTCCATGATCCATCCTTATTTCTCACAAAAATAACTGGTGCACCCCACGACGATACACTTGGACGTATAATTCCCAAGTCCAACAACTCCTTCAATTTCATTTTAAAATCGTTTAATTCTAGTGTCAACATCAAATATGGAGTTCTATCGTAAACTGTAATTCTCTTTCTAATGGAAAACCTGGCAATTCCTCAAGAAACACATTGGAAAACTCTGATACTACAAGAAGATTTTCTATTTCTTTCATGTCCCCCTTTTCATTTAGTGCTAATATGGCGTATAATTTACACCCCCTGCACACACTCTCTTGTAATTGTAGGGAATAAATAAACCTCAGAGACACTCCCTAGTTTCTTCCTACAATCACTCTACTCTGTCCCAAATCATCTGTCAAACTTAATCGTTTCGTCTTGCAATTAAGTATCGCACCATAAGATTCCAACTAGTCCATGCCAATCACTATGTCATAAGATCCTAAGATCGTAACATATAGGTTGGAATTCATTACAAAATCACCCAAGTTAATGCTACAGTCCATAACCTTTCCTCCAGCTTTCTACTTGGCACCCGATGTCATTTCTACGTATTTGAACTCGTCCTTCTTGACTGAATTTAACTTAATTATTTTAAGAGGTGCACTAGAAATAAATCTCTCTATAGCTCATGCATCTATAAAAATACTAAAATTTGATCATAGATCATACTCGACATCTCGAGCATAATGGACTGGTGCTCGTCCTGACACTTGTTCACTGCTACATGTATCTTGTGGGCCTTTCCCAAATCTCCAAATTTAGTGGGTCATGATGATCCGACTTCTTTGGCCTTCTCAATAAGACAATATTGTTGGTAATGTGGATCTTCACATTCCCAACATCCATTCTTCATTCCAATTCTCATGGTCCCAGAAGTAGAAGCTATCAGCCTAACATTCTTTGATCCTGGTCTGTTCTTTTGAATAGGCCTAAACTATTTTTGTTGTTACGGACGACACTTCTGCTACTGATATGGTGCTCTATAGGGAGTCCTATTATGAGGATTCTTTCGTCTTGGTGTTGAGAACATAGGTCCTCTGGGTGTATCTCGTTGCCCATAGATCTGTCTAGATGGTGTCTAATGTTGTTACACTCCTAGTGTTGTCTATCCAGTCTGTCTAGAAGGAGTCCCACTCTGGCCCCCATTGTTCAACTCTTCCTCAAATATGTAGTCCTTTTGATTTGCATCGTGCAACGTTTGGGGCATCAATAACCTCACCTTTTCACGAATGTTGAAGTTAAGGCCAAACACAAAATTGTTGACCTTTAACTTCTCTCTATTCAGATGTGGAGCATATCTAATTAGATCCATGAACATGGAATCATACTCTAGTACCATACAACTACCCTGTCGTAAGGCATTCAATTCATTAAGCTAATGCTCAATCAATTCATCGGATAAATACCTCTCCCGGAATCATTCCTCGAGAAATTCCCATGACATGTCTTCAACGACCATGTTTAGTTGAGGAAGGAGTGTCTTCCACCAAAGTATAGCACTCCCTTTTAGTTGAAATATTGCCATGCAAACTTTCATTTTGGAGGTGTAATCACAAAGTGTGAATCACATCGCCATGTTCTCCAACTATGCCTTGGTGGCTAAGCCTTTCGTGGCACCCTAAAACTCAGGAAATTTCACCTTATTGAGCTCTTTGTGTATGATACTACTACTTGTTAGAGTTCATTGTGAACCCTCATTGGGAATAGATGTTTTTCCCTCATCATGATCAAGACAACTAATCAATGCCTCTAACATCCTCTAGAAGGATATCATGATACCTACCATATCTCCCATAGCAACTTGCTCCTGCTCAGTGGTCTTTTCATCTCCTTGAGGGTTTTATCCCTATATCATGGATATGAAGGGAGGAGGCATACCTCTTCCTCACGCACTACGATGTCTATTTCCCCTGCGTCCTCTAACCATGATTACATGCATGGACAATTTCAAAATGTATTAGTAATACATATTTAGTCATTTATTTAACAAAGTGAAAGGCGTAACGGGTCCCTTACCATAGGGATGAACCCACTCTAATACCATATGTAATGACCCATCCATTAACATAAAAATGTAAGTGAGTGAAATAGTGGTAATTTTTATTTTTTTTTAAACATCAATTAGGACAAGTGTTATGTGAAAATAACATACATCAATATTTACACATTCTATTCTCATTTATATCACTAGACAAAAATATTTAGATACAACATGATTGTTATTCAAACATCAACCATATCTTATAAAGATAACAAAAGATGTCTACCATCCCAACCTACCCTACAAGGTTAGGACCTTCAAGACACATAATCAAAACTCAAGTCTAGGATTCATCAGATTGATTTTGACCATCTAAGGTCTCAAGATTGGCCATTGTTCTGAGCAACAACAAGATAACTACCCCCATAACCAACCCTAACCTAGACTCGAGAATAAATTTGACAGTAAGGTACTTAATCATAATGCAATTAAATTCATTCAGTAACTCATTATACTAGTACATAATTTGTCAATTCATCATTCAAATTTCACATCATAAGAAACTACTAAATTTTCTGGTTTCATTCTAGTACAAAATTATTGCTATTACCATATACATGTCAGTGTTATAATCCACTTTGTAATCTCAACAATTAACAAACCATTGTGGATAACTATATCATTTAATTTAGTACTGAATTTAACATAACAATATACATAATAACCTCATTAGCATTATCAATTTCTCTTCAATTTAGATTTACAATTCATATTAAATTCATACCTCTAACCATAATTGTCAACAACAATTCTATAGTTTTTAATAGGTGAGTCATGTTCCAAAGTATATAACAACCACACTAATTGCATATCGAACGTTATCACATCAATCTCAATCATGGATTGTTAAATTAAATTTTTATCTTATATCCAAGGCATAGTTATCTTATATCAATTGCATAGTTGTTGTTAAACACTTATTAAGGTAGTCAAAATTTATTTCTAAAGAATGAACTTAATTATAATGTTTCAAGACATTTTACAACCCATTTACTTACTAAAATTTTAATCCCCACTCTATATTGTAACCTTGAAGTTATAATTTAAATTCTTCTTGAGTAAAATATATAATATTATCTCTATTATTATAATAGTATGGTATTTCTAAGTTAAATTTGTTGCTTCAACTCTTCGACCATTCTTCCTGAATGAACATCACCATTTATCATTTAATAAGTTTTACCATATCATTATTAACCCAAATGATTATACTTTAACATTATTAATATAAAATATCTTATTATAATCATTATATAGTTGATCATTAAATAGTTCAATAACCATTAATTTATAAACATTCCAAATCCATTACATAAATCAAATAAATTGTTGATCATATTATTAATTGAAATCGATCCAATGGAAGTAGATTGATGCATAAGAGGTGATAAACCCTTTACTGTAACTATTGTTAAGTTTAATTTTATTGGGATAAATCCGAGACAATCTTGGAAAACCTTTCTTACTTTTTGAATTTCATTAGTAGTCAATATGTATGCACATAAGAGTAATACTTACAATCTAGTGTTAAATAAGGTCATTAAAAATCTTTATTAAATATTCTCTATATTTGTTCACACTAACTTAAAGGTATTCTATCCCAAATCATGACATAACTTAACTTGGTACTCTATTATCGCATCTACTATACCCAATTTCATTATAGGTATTGTTATCACTAGAAGTTACCTTCATATTTCATAGAAGGTAAGCCTAGTACCCATCAGTTTATATAGTAAATGCAAATGAGTTTTAAGAGGCCAAATGGAGAAGACTCGATGAAAATAACGTTCTAACTCAGAAATCGGGACCGGTATGTGCAAGAAATTGAGGTCTTGGATCAACTTCAGTCAGTAAGTTGGAGTAAAGGTGAGTAGGAGGAAGAATTTGGTGAGAAGCATGTAGAGGTATGCCGTGAACATTAGGACTTCCAATGGCCTAAGGAAGAAAAACTTAAACACAAGATCCTCTTGGATTCAAATTTCAAGGAAACTGAAAGAAATCATAACAACATTATAATAAAAAATTCATCATAATACAGTCACAACAATCCATGTGAATCAGTCAATCATGAACTCTCTCAGTATCAGAGGCAAATAAGATGGAGTAAGAATGCTGACTTAGATTAATCAAGAAGTCTCAAATCAAGACATAACCAAAGAACTAGTGTTCTTCATCAAAATATTACAATAGAAGGGAGCCTAGATCCACCATTCGACCTTAACAAAATATCAAAATTGCCTATATATACCAGAAATGTTGCAACCACCAAAAATGTGATCGGCCCCCTGCATTCAAAGTTTCTAGTTGGCGCCTACTCTGTCCACCTGTGAAAGCATTCTTATGTCAGACACGAACCAATCTTAGTTATGTGCTTTGTAGGAAAATCCATCCCTTGGGAAACTTCATATTCACAATCTTCCCCCACGGAAACTCTCAGTATGCTTTCCATTTATGGGGTGAGACGAGGTCTCAACTGCCTCCCCCATTTCCATTAACTAACTTCATTGGGATTGGGACAAGTTTTGACATCCATGAATGTTCCAGGTGGTGCCCACAACTTTTTCAAGTCAATCCTGGTGCCTCGAGATCATGAATATCTTCTTATGTGACCAATACAATCGCTTTTGGCCTTTAGCACAGCTCCTCTCCATCACTCCTTCTTCAATGTGACCTAGGGCCATGAACCTCCATGATTGTGCGATTGTAGGTGCGACCAAGGGTGGTTTGAAAGAAAACCACCTTTGTCCCCACAATTCACCATGAACCACCACATGCCCCTTTCTAAAAACCACGGTTCTAATTGTGGCCTGCCCTTGAAAATTTAAAAACGTGTGCACCTTCTGACCCCGCAATGGAGCATGACCATTGATCTTGTGATCTAAGATGAGTCTTTTTTATCAACGACCCAGATCTAGTGCCTTTTAGATTGATGGATCGGATTTTCTCTTTTCAAATCGACAACCGAGATCTGCTTCGCGATTCGGGCTTCAAACTTCGGGAAAATCAAAACTCAAACCTTTGCCTTTAGCTTATTTTACCCAGAGATATGGATCTAATGATGTGTTCTCTTGAATCAAATGACTAAGAATTACTTCAAACCTTCAGACTCTGGGAAATTCAAAACTCAAACTTCTTCTTTCAACTACTTTTCACCTGGAGCTGGTGATAAATTGATGTGTGTCCTCCTAGATCGGATGGCTGAGAAACACTTCGTCACATCGACACTTCGGAACTTCAAATACTTTGTCACTTCGGTGCTTTGGCACTTCAGGACTTCAACACTTCAGTGACTATGGCACTTCGACGCTTCGTCACTTCAACACTTTAGCGCTTCGACAATTCCACACACTTCTCACTTTGAAACTCCCGAAGCTTATTTCCTCGAACACTTGGATCAACTACCACATGTCCCTTTAAAGATCAACACCTCATTCTCTCTTCAGTAATTTTTCTCTGGCACTATACTTCGTGCAAGTTTTGAGATTTTGAATGCCCGCAAGCCACTAATCTGAACTCCACATGGAATTCCCGCCATTGAAAGATGAACCTGCCTTTTTTCTTGATTTGAGTCCAGAATGGACTGCTCTGAGTATCGCATGTTGAGCCCTTGACTGTGGCCTGTGTAAACAAATACTTGGATGACTGGATAGGGGCTAGGAAAATAGGGAGACCGGAGCACTTTAAACATAGAGGGGAGAAAATGAAAACAATTTTACAAGCTTAAGGGAAAAAAACATAAGAATTGATCCGCGAAAGGAGAGAGATAGGGAAAAACAAAAATTTGGTAGAAACCACAAACCCAAAGGACTCTGACAAGTTTGTGTGATAAAATTTGGCTCCATAGAGGATGGCATGCTCCCTGCAAGTTTCCAAGAACAATTATTTCCAGTGCCTTAGTTGTTGGGTTATGGAGTCACTTATAAAAACCAAAAACAAAAGAAAAATGATATTTACAATGACATGGGAAGCCACTCATGGCTTAAGTAAAACACTTCTTCAGAAAATTCCCATTTACAAGGCTACCAAAAACTTCATCATCCTCCAATCTTGCAACTTGTAAGTGTTATTTGAAAAAACCTCAGAAACTTTGAAGGGGCCAATCCAGAAGGCCTCAAATTTAGCATGCTTTCTTTTATCTTGTTTAGGTCCATCCCACTTGAGTACTAGATCTCCCAGCTGGAAATCCTCTTTCCTTACTCTTCTTTCGAAAGCCTGATTGATCTTATGTTGATGGTCATGGGATTTGTCCAGTAGTTTCTCCCTCATTTGTTGCACTTCTACCAGCTATTGTATTCTTCTGATCATATTATCGGGTTCTCCTTTATAGTCTTAGAGGAATTTTGCCACAAGTAAGGCAAGTTGAGAGGGAAAGATGGCCTCAAATCCATACACTAACTAGAAAGGAGAGACACAGATATTTTTGTTCTCACTCTGTCATCCCATAAAGAAAATTTAATCTTTTCATCCCAGACCTTATGGTTGTCCTCTAACAATATTTTGATGATATTAATAAGGCTCTTGTTAGAGGATTTTTCTAGTCCATTCCCTTGGGGGTAGTAAGGAGTATAGTGAATCAATGTGATTCCAAACTATTCACAAAACTTAATCAATGGTTCAGCCTTGAAATATGCAGCATTATCAGTGAAATATACAACATTATCAGCTATAATATGTAGCCTTGAAATATGCAGCATTATCAGCTATAATATCCTGAAGAAAATCAATGATTACCCAGTGGAAATAATTTCTTGTGGGGATGGCTTCTATCCATTTAGTAAAGTAGTATGTGGTAGTCAAGATCCATATATGATGACCACTTGAAGCAGGATGAATTTCCCCAACAAAATCTAGGCCCCACTGCTAAAAGGGACCTGAAGCTACCACAAGTTTCAATGGAAAACACTTGAGTTGTTTCTTTCCATAGAATTTCTAACACTTGACACAAGACCTGATTTTTTCACAGACATCGGTGAAGCGACTAGGCCAAAAATACCCATCCCTGAGAATCTTGTAGGTTTTGGTTCTCCAGAAGTGATGCCCCCCACATAAACTGTCATGAAAATCATACATAATCCTTTGGGTTTCCTGTGGGTCTAGAAATCTCAAAATCACTCCTAAAGGTTCTTTCCAATATAAAACTTAATCAATAAGACAATATTCAATTTATTTGAGCTTCAAATCTCTCACCTTGTTCTTTCCATACCATTAGGAGGTTGCAACTTCTGTAGGAAAAATATAATTCCCTTGTACCAAGTGCATCCTGCCAATGGAGGGTTGACTTGAGAACCTTCATTAGACAAATCAACTTGCTAATTTTCTGAACAATTGTTGATAAAATGGAACCCCAAATCTTTGCAATTAGATTCATCTAGCAACCTAGCTAAACCTTGGCCTTTAACCAATTTGGTGGGCTTTATCTCAAGATCAAATTCAAGCATCTCAGCAATCCACTTGCTCCTTCTTCCATCTATGTCAGGCTGAATGAGGATCTCCTTCACAGAAGCTGAAGGGACATATGAAATGAATTTTGAATGCAACACATAAACTATGAAATATTTGAGATCTTTTACCAAAGCATAGACTTACTTTTCCATGATGTCATACTTTACTTCAATGTCTCTCAGTGCCCTACTAAAAAAGGAAATGGGTTGCTCTAACCCTTCAACATTCTTCTGCAACAAAACAATTGCTATTGTGTCAAATGAAGCAAAGGAGAAAATCAGAAAATATTAAAGTAATCAAGACTGATGAGCACAAGTGCTTCAGTCAATGCCTTATTTATTTGATCAAAATATTTGTGATATTCAGTAGTCCATTCGATCTCATTCCCTTTCCTCAACATGGTTGTGATAAACTTTACCAACTTAGCAAAATTTGAAACAAACCTTCTCAAAAAAATAATTTTCCCCAAGAAAGACTAGACTTCTTTCTTGGAACTAGGGAATGCCAAAGTTTGGTTAGATTCTACCCTGCTTGGATCAATATTTACTCCCTCAGCTGACACAATGTGTCCTAACAATTTCCCCTCTTTCATTGAAAATAATGACTTTTGGGATTTAAAGAGAGACCAAATTTTCTGCATTACAAGAAGACCCTTCTTAAATGACCATAATGTTCTTTATCAAATTGTGAGAACATTTTTATGTCATCCAAATAAATGACCACAAACTTGCCCTTCTCTCCAATGACAGTTATGTCCATGGCTCGCTTAAAGGTCGCTCCTGCGTTCATCAACCCAAAGGGCATCTTAGCATACATGAATGTACCCCAAGGAGTGGTGAAGGTTGTCTTCTCTCTATTTTTAGGCAAGACAGAGACCTAATTGTAGCTAGAAAAACCACCAATCATGGAAATCCTAGATGCACCTTTCACCCTTTGTAATAAGTGTTCCATCTTTGGTAAGGGGTAGTTGTCCGTTTTAGAACATCTGTTCAAATTTCGGAAATTGACACATAGTCTGATTTCCCCATTCTTCTTTCTCACTGGGACCAAGTTGACCACCCATTCAGAATACCTCAAAGGAATGATAATATGGGCATCCAAAATATTTTTTACCTCTTTCTCCATAATGGGCAGCACCATAGGATTTATTTGTCTCAACTTCTACCTAAATGGCTTGGACTCTTCCTTCAATGGGATTTTGTGCTCAATGATACTTGTGTCGTATGTTCTAAGATCTTCATATGTCCAAGCAAACACATCAACAAAAAATTTTAATAGTTCAACATATTCATCCCTTTTCTCTCTTGAGAAGCTTCTTGACAACATGACAAATTTGGGATGCTCTTCTGTACCAATATTGTACTCAATGATATCGGCATCATCAGTTGAACCTTTAAACTTTACTACCACATCATTCCCATCAAACAACCTTTCTAGAGGAACTAGTCCCTTTTGAATATGGTTGCTAGGCAGCTGAAAAATATGGTGATTAGAAATTTTATTTAAAAATACATCTGCATGAGGGTTACTTTCATAATCATGATCTCGATCAATATGTAAAGCAGTGAACTCATCAATAGACTCAAGAAACTTTTTGATCTCGCTATCATCCTCAAACACCTTCCAATACTGGACATTGTCAGGTATAAAGGGTCTATATTTCACCTCTACATCATATTTGAGTTCAGGTGGAAATGGGACTCTGAAATGGCTTCCTGAGACAACCAAAGAATCGGCCACGGTATTCTCCTCTCTTGGAATAAATGAAATGTTGAAATCTAGGAAGAAACTGTCAACTAGGTCCCATACTTCATTTATGTAAGTCTTAACCCTAGGGTGCTTAGCTTGATAAATATTTTTGATATGATGAACAATTAGTTCTACATCCCCAAATATTGATAGCTCTTTAATCCCCATGTCTCTTGCAACCCTTAAACCAAAAAAAAAAGAGAATCATACTCTGCCACATTGTTGGTAGTTTCAAATTATAGCATGTAGGACAAAGGTATAGTTTCTTAAGAAGGTGAAACAAATACCAATCCAGCACCTTCTTTAGAAGAGGCTCCATCAAAGAACATCTTACAAGCAGAGGTAGTTGGAGGAGGGATTTCACAAAAAGTAATAGGTTGCTTTCTAATTTCAAGAGGAGTTTTAGGAGCATCAGTGAGCTGCAATATGTTGGATCCCAAATCAGTTTCAAAATAAAAAATAGGATGGTTGGTGGGGTTTTCTTCATCACTGATGATGTACGCAAGACGTGCTTCTTTGTAAAGTCTCTTTTTTCACTCTTGAACACAGGAATGGTGGTGTATGAAAGGTCCATATGAAAGGTTCCCCCAGTCTCTTTATCCAAGATCTAGATAGGAGCATCCTGAACTTAGGGGGAACATCAGCCACTACGATATCCATGACCACGCTCTTCATTGGCAGCTGGAACAAATAAATGGTGAGGTATTTGATAACCCCAAGGCACTTCACCTTCCTAGAGTCGAAAAAATACAGGTCATGGTAGGATTTTGTAACCTCCAACCTAAGCTCTTCCATGACAATCTTAGGCATAAGATTGTGAGATGCCCCTGAATCCATCAAGCAGTTATGCAAACCCTTTTCATGGATGTTCAATGAAGTGTATAAGGGAGGAGAGGCGTCATCTCTATCCTCTACCAAAGGACCTAATGGGTCACGGGCTAGATCCCGTCCAAGAGGTGGGTGCCTCAAGGGGGGACGCACAGAACAACCGGACCTCGGCCTTCGACCCTTCACATGTATCTCCCTGCCTTATGGTGATTGGAACACTGGACTTGGAGGATTTGAAGTTCCCTATTTGTCAACTTCTATGTTTTAAAAATATGAGAACCAGATAACGGAGGGTTATTTGGATGCCTACCCCCGAAATCCTACCTAGACTAAAATTTTATTTTGGCACCTCCTGTGGAGGACAACTTAGTGAGTTGTTTAGAAAGATTTTAGATGAAGTTGTTTTGTGAGGCTGGGGGTGAAAACCAACCTCGTTTGATTAAAAGTGGGAGTGGATAGTATTATCAACAAAGGATGGGGTGTTTTCAGAATCCCTTTGGAGGAAACCTACTTAGACCACCACGTTTCGAGACGAGGCTATGTGAGTGAAAAAGTGGCTTTTGTGTGTGATTGAAAGTGTACCAAATTTTAGTTATTTAGATGTCACCTTGCAACATGTGGACGTCGCTTGGTCCTTTACAAGAGTTTGATTACCTAATTAGCTAGATGTCATTGGTACAACCTTGCGGAATTTTAAAAGCCCTAGGAAACTAGCATGTGGACATGTGGTCCGTTACTATCCTTTATCTCCCTATGT
>ML779114.1:1050831-1064527 GCA_009831015.1 Picea engelmannii | reverse complement strand
CAAACTAAAACTATGAGCATATAAAAAAGAAATAACAAACACAATGGACCAATATCACCAATGTTTTTAGGCTGATCTATTGATGAAATCCAAAGCACAATGAAGAAAGGGAACTGTGGTTCCTTCTTCCTCCAAAGGAAGGCCCTTGAGGCCCTCACAAACTTGCTCTCCTTACAATGAGAAAATGAGAATGATGGTGAAAGAACTCAAGGCATATCCACTCAAGAGAGGGGTGGATAGCTCAATGAAATGGTGCTAATGTGTTATTGCCAAGGAGTGAGTCCTTAAAACAATCTAAGAAGCATAACATTACATGAAATTCCTTGAGAAAATGTTGTTTCTTCATGGCTTTTTATAGCATAGCATTGGGTCATTATGTAACCCCTTTGAAGTGTGAAGAGGGGCTCTTTAGGGCTCAATTAGGTCTTTGACCAGCCTACCATGCGGATTCAGCTCAGATTTGATGTCAAATCGGCTTGGGAGCTGATCCATTAGTGGTTGGGAGGCCGACCAATTTCAATAAATGCGTCGTTTAGCAGGTGCGCGGGTTTTTGCGCCCACAGTCGCGCGTCGTGCATGCATGCGCGCATGGTACGTTTATGTTCCGCGCATATGCACATGCACCCATATTATGTAAAGCGCCCTTCAATTTTTTGGTTACTTTGTATAGTTTTTGACCCTTTTGCAATGTTGTGAATGTGGTTCAGTGCCATGAATAGCTTCATTCCAGTTTTGACGATGTTGAGTTCTTGTCGCCATGTGCAGACGAAATTTCAGTGATAACAGATTCCCCCTGATGGATGAGGTTAGGAGCATACGTATAGCCGAAATCCATCAATGTTTCTTTTACTGAGAATGGTGTTGTGAGAGAGAGCAAGAGTGGGACCGTGTAGAGAAATCCTTTGGAGAAGAAAGGAACTGGTAGAACCTGACCTTCCAGAAGGTGTGTAACAATATACAACTGTGTACAAACGAGGCAGGCATGCCCCATGCTCGTGCTATGTAACTCTGAAAAAAGATGACTGAAGTGTTGGTGTAGACAACTGCAGCGCCCTCGGGGGCGGTAATGAAAACGGCAGAAGACAATTCTACAAAGGAACATACCCTGAACAAGAGTCAATGATCGCGGTAATAAGCAGCGATGATGATGTGGGCATTGATGGCCCGACTGAGTTCAGAGGTCTTCGGCAAGTGATAATAATTACTGCAATAGTCACAAAGTAACACCCACCATAACATGAGAAAGTGTTGGCATCGAAGGTTATGGGGGTCAACGACAGCAGGGAGCAATGGTGTTTCCCCCTGTGTCATCCGAGATCTCTCATTGAATGGAAAATGAGAATCAAGATACCGTCGCCCTTCTGGAAAATTGTGTTGATGTCGACAAAAGGGGGACGTGACTCCTAGAAGCAAAGGGCTTCACGGAATCTACTGTGGTGAGGAAGTGGCAGAGGTACATGGACGAAGTCAAGAAGTGGGAAGACTCAAGGTTTCCCTTGATTGGAGGGTGTATGATATAATGAGTGGCCGCAACCGTGTGACAATATCGAGTGTCAGGGAGACGACAAGACCAGTGATAAGTTGTGCCAGAGGCGGGACAAGGTGAACAAATTCAGAGGGTAAAGGTAATTGACCTGGGTAGTACTCTGAAGATATGGACGATGCCGAAAAGAGTAAATGAGAAGTAATGCTCCAACCAAGGGTGACATGGGTTGCGTGTGGCCAAAAGGAAAGCAGGTCGCCAACAGTGATGACAAAAGCAAATAACTGGAAATAAAGGTTTTTGTACAATAAATAATGAATAAGTTTTGTAAAAAATGTACAAATACAGAAACGAGTGCCCCAGTGTGAAATGAGTGCCCCAGGGAGGCAAAAATTTCTTGGAAAACTGATGGAGGGTGGGGGCCTCATTGGTGAGTTTCTGTATGAGGTAGGTGAAATGAAGATAGGTTCGCAGATGGGCAAACTGATGATGGATGAAATGGTGGGTTCGTGATCCTGCGGAGGTGCAGGTAAAAAGAACATAACCATAAAGTGATGAGTAGGGAGTCCATATGGGAAGCTAGAAAAATGAGGAGAAGAAGTATGTGGTTGATCTGCAACATGATGAAAGACTATCGGGACTCGCATCCCTAAAGGGTAATGAAGAACATCATGAGTGTCAAAAAGTGCCAAAAGGTGCTATGAATGGGACAACTCATGTGGGTGAGAACGCTACCGGGTTACAGTACCGATGATGCAAATGGAGGTGTGAGTACTGCAGAGCCGGGAATGAGGATCCTAAAGGCGAATATCAGAGGGGTATGACTGGAAAATGTAAATGCAGTACAACGGGGGAAGACTACATGCCAGTGCTGAAGATATACCTCAAGGGATGATGTTGATGACCGATGGGCAAGTACCTGCGCACAGAACAACCAAATACCCAAAGTGAACAATATATGAAGAGAATCAAAGATATGAGCATGTATTTGACAAATGTGACAATGCACGTGTGTACCTGACCATGATATGAAAAAGGGGCGCCCCGGGGGCTCAGGATAAAAAGTGACACAGGGACGGCTATGATGTAGGCGGCGGGATGCTGATCCCGTGGCTGAAGACAGTTCGAAAAATGGACACCTTGGGCTCCCGGAATGTTGAATGGAAGTTTGGAAAAAATCCTATATATAGCTATAGGGCCCACATTGCCACCTCATTTGTACCTGCTACTACAGTGATTGGACGATCAGATTGCAGAGGAGATTTGGAGTTTCAGGGAGCACGAGGTATCCGATCGACGGTGTGCGAGTCTCAGGTTAGTGGTCTGATCATCCTGCATAGAAATAGGTTTCTAATTTTTAGGCAGGGTAGGTACGGGGGGGCGTACAGGGGGTTTAAGGGGAATTTTCATAGGATGTGGGCCCACATGCGTGGGCGATTCAGTGGAAGGCGCGCATACATGCGTGCCTGTCCACATAATAAATGTGCATGGGTGCGCGCGGGTGAGAATTTAAGGCACGCCCTAGGGACGCGCCTGTGAGGTGAACAGGCACACATTAGTGCGCGCATGTGGGGTGAACAGGAGCACTCCAGAATGCACCTGTGGGTTTGACAGACGCGACCTTGCGCACGCCTGTATTGTGAACAGGCGCGCTCACGAGCGCGCCTGTGAGAAAAACAGGCGCGCATACGTGCGTGCCTGTATAGTGAACAGGTGCGCATGTGTGCGCGCCTGTTGGTGGTAAAACCACACCTTTGAGGCAAGTTTTAATGGTAAAAAATGAGCCTGTTTGATGCATTGGATGTTTGCATAAGCTAATATAGGATTGTGTTGTGTGTAGGTGGCTAGCTGTGACCATGAATGTGCAGTGGCGTGAGCGAGACTAGTCATAGTTGCGAGATGTTGTCGCCAATGCAGGGCCTATAGTTCGAGCGGCTTTAGCAACCAGTGGGTTTCTAAAGTTTTTTGAGTGCCCGTTGATACGGGCATAGGAGTACTTACTCTAGTTCCTGCTCCAGATGTGGAGCCCAGATCTGCACTGCTTCCTCGTGCGAGGAGAGCAGATCCCCTTCACTGCGGTGGAGGATATATATTTCTTGACTAGGCTCCCCTTCCGGGGAACACCATTGTCGGCAGAGCCTATGCTGCCAAGGGATACACACCTGGATGATGTCGCCCGATGATATTGCTCAGGTGAGAACTATATGTCGGGGACTGTAGTGAGTGTGAGCGGTCTAGATGCCCTTTTGCATCGTTGCATAGTAGCGATGATTGTTCGGGTGTATGGGTCACTGGCGACCCAACGGATCAGTGGTGGCCAGCTACTGGTGATGGAGAGGGTGGTGGTGGGCCGTGAGCAGTTCACCTGAGGTTTGACACTGCACGCGTGGATGATCGCGCAGCTGGACCATTGTCGATCCACAGGTACCAGGGAGTTTGCGTTCGGCTTGATCCTGGTAGCCTATTTCTTGGAGAGGGTGCCCATGCTGCACCCAAAGGTTTTATTAGAGGTGCCAGGGGCACGAGAGCTGCGCTTGAGGCAGTGGTCATCATTTTTGGTTCGCCACGGTGGTGGCAAAGGTGGCCATTATTTTACGGAGCAGATATGGCAGCAGATGTTGCAGGTCATACTTCAGTACCCCTATGCTGGGGTGGACTTCCGAGGGGACCTGGACATGGTGTTTCCTCCTGGGGAGGTTTTCAACCATCGAGGTATGTTGTGTATTTGTATGTCTTGATTGATGTTAGCTTTTGATATATCAATTCATATGTATGATGTATAGACATTGATACGATCTGTTGTTTGTTGCTTTTTGCATGTACAGATTTGGCACCTTGCGGGCGCGAGGTGGAGTTGTATAGAGCATCGGTTCAGCGAGATCCAGAGAGACCTCCACGTGGAGAGAGGCGGAAATAGGATGAGGCCACTGGGAAACCTGTTGAGCCCGAGAGGGAAATGAGGAGACGTCGATTCGACGATCCTGGTGCAGGTCCATCACAACTGCAGCCGGAGTAGATTTGGATGATATACGCCGTCGTCTGGAGACGGTGTTGCAGGACATGCCTGAGGGCATGTGGATCCGCATCCAGGACAAGGGGTTCCTGGAGCAGTGCATAGGAATACCGTCACCATGGCGGGGTATAGTGCAGCGAGCAGTTGTGCTTGCTGCGATGACTAGTGGACGCCTACCGCTGGGGCAGGAGGGTCCTGCAGGTGTTCCACCACCACCGCCTGGGGCAGGTGGGGGTGGGCCACCACCACCTACTGAGGGAGGGGCAGCTGGGGGTGCGATAGAGGCACCCTGATGTATGATATATATTTTTTATACCTTTTTGATAGGCTGGTGAGCCGATTTTTGTACCGAGAGACTATGATAGCCTGTGGGCACATGTATTTTGTATGTAAATATTTGGATGGTCGGATATGCCCATATATATATGAGTATACATATTTTGAGATCCAAATGTTGTTTACATGTATTTTGTGTTGATGATGATGATGCCTATTCTATCTATATGCTGTGACAGGATGTATGAGATGTTTATGTATGTGTAGCTTGATGTGATATATGCCAATCTAACACCATGTTAGCTATTTCATCAGTTGTTTGATTCAATTGTCTTGAAATATGTGTAAATGTAATGGAATCAAAATGTCGAGATAATAATCTAACCTGCAGGTATTTGCGAAAGAGGCATGGATCGCGTACACGGTACACATTGTTGAGCTGGAGAACGACTAGTTGGGATTCGAGGAAGACGCTAAGGTGACGAATATGATGATGTTGGGCGTCGGTCAGGAGGCCAATGACAGTAGTGTATTTGGCTTGGTCGTTGGTTGCTGGTCCCAAACATATACCACTAGAATGTAGCATTTCATGTGATGGGGTGTAGAGAGCCCAAGCAGCCGAGGCGATATTTTGTGTCCAACAGCTGGCGCCGTCGGCATAACCGATGTGGTAAGCTGGTGAAGGAAGCATCTGTCAATAGCACAAAGGAAAATAACCTAAAGTAGCATGACTACGTTTAAGCATAAAATTTATTGAGGTATAACCCATTGACGGGTTCCTTGAGCGAGAGGCCTTCTGGGGAGGCCAGGATGTATGCGCCTTTGGTGAGGCAATGTTGGATGATGTAAGGGCCATGCCAAAGCAATTCAAATTTTCCATGCCCAAAGGTATCATGAGCGATATCATAGGCCAGGACAAGGTCGCCTTCGCGGAATGATCGAAGGTTCACATGGCGATCAAAGGTAGCCTTGGATCATTTTTTAGCTACCTCATTGTTCTATAATAAAGATCGACCATCTTCATCTAGCGACTCCAAGTTCAGCAAGCGCTGCTCCATTCGAGCAGTGTCAAGTAATAGCTCAATTGCGGTGCGAAGAGTGGGAATTTCACACTCGATGGTAAGAGTTTCCTCGATCCCATGGACTAAATGAAATGGCGTGAAACCTGTAGCGGTCTTTACTACCGTTCGATAAGCCCATAGCGCAGAAAATAACATATGGTGCCAATTGGTCTTATGTTTATTAACCATGTGTTGTAACATGGTCTTGAGGACTTTGTTCACTGCCTTGACCTATCCGTTTGACTGAGGGTAATATGGTGAGGCAAAATCGTGAGAGAAGCCTAACCGAGATGAGAGTTCGACAAAGATCTCATTCTCGAAGTGTTTCCCGTGGTCGAAAACAAGTTGGAGTGGTACACCAAAACAGGAGATGACGTGGTTAAAGAAAAAATGCGCTGCAGTGTCAGCGGTGTTGTTGAAGGTGAGCATAGCTTCGGCCCATTTAGTGAAGTAATCGACGGTGACCACAATGTATTTGTGACCATTGCTGGAGGGGGGATTACAAGTCATAAAGTCAATGCCCCATTTGCAAAAGGGGCCTGCAGTAATGACAGGGTGAAGAAGAGCGGGGGGAGCACGGGCTTTGTTGGCATAGAGCTGACATTGCTCACATCGTTTTACGACATGAATGCAATCATGAAACAGGGTAGGCCAAAAGTAACCGGCCCGGATAATCTTCTGAGCCATGGAGATACCCGAAAGATGGCCCCCACATGCACCGATGTGGCAGTCGTTTAAGACTCTGTTGGCCTCGTCAATAGTCAGGCAGCGATGAAGAATGGTGTCGATGCCCCGCCGATATAGGATGTCTCCAATGAGGAGATAGCAAGGGGCCTGATGGCGAATACGTCGACGATCATCTCGTGATATATGGTTACCGAACTTTTAAGTTAGTAGGTAGATGAGAAGGTCGCCATACCAAGGATCATCTGAGGCGATGTAAAAGAGATGTTCATCAGGAAATTCAGTGTTGATGGGGGCACTGGTGATGTCAGAGCGAAGGGTCGTGACAAGTTCGGCGAGAACGAGGGCCTTCTTACTCTTAGGTGTTGAGAACTCGAGGTCATACTCCTGAAGGATAATGATCCATCGAGCGAATTTTCCATTAACTTGGCGACGGCTGAGAAAGTATTGCATAGGGTTGGAATCTACGACGACCTTTGTGGTGCGAAGCAGAATGTAATGGTGCAGTCTCTGGACTGCGAGGACAACTGCAAGAGCAAGTTTCTCTTCATGTTTATACTTCAAGGGTGGTCCCGAGAGGTTCTTAATGACGTAGTAAATGACGTTTTCACGATTGTCATCTCCGAGCTGGACGAGGATGCCGGCTACTGATATAGTTGATGTTGATACGTAGAGAATGTAGTCGCGATTGTAGTCAGGTGCACTAATCAAAGGTGCACTTGAAAGCGCTGCTTTAGGATCGTCAAACGACTATTGGGCATAGTCGTCCCAGTGAAAAGGGATGTCATGACGTAGTAAGTGAAGGAAACCATGTGCACGGATGGCGTAATCAGGAACAAAGCGTCGCAGAAAGTTAGCTTTGCCCTGTAGACTCTACAGTTGTTGTAAATTCCGAGGAGGTGGAATTTCGGTGATATATTTGACTTTAAGGGGGTCCATGGTAATATCGCTGTGGGAAACGATAAAAACAAGGAGGCGCCCTGCGGTGAAACAGAATACACACTTGAGAGGGTTCAAGAGGATGTTATCCTGACGACACCATTGAAATATGATTCGTAAATCATCGAGGTGTTGGGTGCGCTTCTTAGATCGAGTTGTGAGGTCGTCCAGGTAGGTGAGGATAATAGTAGCCAGATCGTGAAAGATGTATGTCATGGCCCGCTGAAAAGTTGCGCCAGCATTTTTTAAGACGAAAGGCATGACACGATATGTGAAGGTACCCCATGGGGTGATGAACGCGGTTTTATATTGATCGGCTGAGTGGATTTGAATTTGGTTATAGTCAGAGAATCCATCCATAAAGGAAAGAGCCTCGTGGCCGGTGCAGTCATCGATGATCTGATCGATGAAAGGCGTTGGGAAGTTGTCCTTGGGGCATGATTTATTGAGATCACGAAAGTTGATGCAGACGTGGATAGAGCCCTATTTTTTGTCGACGGGTACAGGGTTGGAAACCCATGAAGTGTAAGTGATGGGGTAAATAAACCCGGCCGTACGTAATTTATCAATTTCGGATTTGATAACCGTGGCCTTAGATGGGTGTAGCGGTCGCTGTTTCTGGCGAACTGGTGTGATGTCAGGCCAGGTGTCTATGCGATGCTCGACAATAGATGGGTCAAGGTTGGGCATCTCTATGTATGACCAGGGGAAAATATCCCTGTATTCCTGGAAGATGGTTTTATATGCGGCGATTTCCTGAGGAGTGCAAGCAGCTCCAATGATGATTTCTTCGACGATGCCCGGTTTAATGGAAATGTCGATTTTGATGGTGGGTGAAATGTTAGCCAGATTACCTTCTTCAAAAGCGTCAGGGGAAGGAATGGGATTGTTGAACCAATCGATAGGCCCGGATAGGATAAAATCTTTGGTTTCTACCGCATAAATGAGGTTTTGGTTAGGAGGCATGAGGGCTTCCTGTGGAAGGAAGAGGGCACGATGATGTAATGCATCCCAGGGAGAGTCTGGGCAGTGTAGCTCTTCTAGTATTTCCTTGTCGCATTGGAAACGACAGGAATATAATGGATCGTGAGGAGTGATCTCAGCTCTAGTGTGAT
Source organism: Picea engelmannii (assembly GCA_009831015.1). Lineage (NCBI taxonomy): Eukaryota > Viridiplantae > Streptophyta > Pinopsida > Pinales > Pinaceae > Picea > Picea engelmannii. Next base: position 1,055,956 of record ML779114.1, on the reverse strand, counting down.
TGCCCCCTGCTGGGGAAGCAAGGGGTGAGGTGTGAGCAGATGATGAGGGTTCACTCATCATGAACCATATGTTGAAGCACTGAGGGGTACCCGTAGTGGTGGGATGGAGAGTCGTCGCAGGGGGATGAGAGGGAGAGTTGGGGGGGTTGCGGGGTAACTCCTCAGAGACGTCATTTAAGAACCATGGAGGCGTAGGGAGTGCCTTAGGTTTAGGTGAAATGACATGAAAATCCTCGAGTGGCGCAGTAAGGTCAATTATTGCTGCTGCGAGTTGGTGATGTAGGGTTAATTGACGTTGCCTGTATGCGAGGATTATTGGACACTGGTATGTAAAGTGAGCCAATGAATCGCAAAGAGAGAAAGGACATCTCATGCGTTCATTGACTGTAGTGGTGACATAGCGAATGTCGGTGATTTTTGCAGAGGACGTAGCAGGGCATGGGTTGTTCTGAAAGTCTTGGCATATGACAGTTAGTGCCTGCCGGAAATGTGGCAGTGTCGAGCAATGATGAGTGTAATGGCCATACTCGGAACAGATAGCACACGCGAATTTGGTCTTCAACGCTTTACTACTGGAAGGTTGGGTGGTAGTAGTAGGACTAGCGATAGTGATGGGTGTTGTGGGAATTGGATTGAGGGGAATCAAATTCCGTAATTCTGGTAGTGATGGGCAGTTGTTGGTTTGGTGACCCTCTTTGTCACACAATGCGCAAGGTGGTGGGATGCGCGGAGGAAATGGAGTTGTGGGCTCCTTCTTCTTTTTCCTGCCCCCAGTTGTAGCAGGGGGGGTAGGGATTATGGGGGTAGTGGGAGTGAGGACAAGAATCGTCATGGGGAGTCCTTCCTGTGGGTGAGGGACCATCTCAGGTGGATGTAAGTACCACACTGGGATTGCTAGCACCATATTGGGTAATGTGAGCGTTGCGGTGACCTGGAAAGCTTCTATACCGGGTGGAGGGTAAAAGAAGGGAATTTGAGTGAGGGGTCAGGGAACTGTCTCCTAAATGGGACTGGGCCCCTGAGGGGGTGTGGATTCGTAGACTGTGGGGGTCGACGGGTTCGCAGAAGGCTCTTTTGGGAGTGATGCTGCGACTGTTGAGACGTCAGGAATGACTGAAGCCTCCTGAGGAGGATGAGCATCCTCCGTGTGAGTTCTGTTAGAGGATACGATGCATACCTGGTTAGGGGGAAGGAGTGGTGGTGCTCCATAGTACGTCCCTAACAAGGATGGATCTTTGAAAATCCCAGGACCCATCTCAACTAGTGGATATGCATCTCCATTGGTGTGAATGAGGGGAAGAATGTTATCGAGATTGGCAGATGGGTTTGGCTCATAATGTGAGACTTGGTCAATGGTGACAATCTTTCCGTTGTGGGGGAACATGATTGTCCGAAAGACGGATGATGCCACTGCCTTCATAGCATACATGTATCTATGTCCAAACAAGATATTGTAATCGAGTTGGGCGTCGATAAATTCAATGTCAATGAGGAAAGTTTTTCCCCTGAGTTCCACGAGGACATTTTGAAGAACCCTTCGGGAGATGATGGTCGTCCGTCATAAGCTCGTAATGTGATGGCGGAAGAAATGAGTTCCGAGGAACCAAGTTTCTGCCATACGGTTTTGGACATGGTGCATGTAGATGCCCCTTCATCGATGATACACCGATGGACGGTGATGTTCCGTATTTTTACTGGTATTTGAATAGCGACCAAGGCGGGAAGGCGAGGTTCACAGCTATCAAGGTCAAAGGTGATAAGTCGAGTATCTGCAGGGTCGACCGCCCCCAAGGCGGAAAGTAGTGATTTTCGCTACGTTGGACAAGTCTGGAGGACTTCCAAAACCGACATGGCAGCAGGGAATTGTGCTAATTCATCTACCAAGTTGTAGTTATGAGCAGCCCTAGCCTATGGATTGTGAACATTCCTGTGCAAGGGGATGCGAGGTATGCGTAGTGGTGGGTCGGCGGAAGGGCGAGGGATTACCAATGGGGGTCTCGTCGGTGTAGGGTTTATCTCTAGAGAGATAGGAGTAGACTTAGCTGGTGTCGGATACTGACGATTGCGCATTTGCAGAAGAATTTCTTCCTCACTGGTGAGGAGAATAGTTCGCTCCACTGAATTGTTGAGGTTGTGATATTGGCCCACCTGAGGTGGGGGATGCTGCGTATCTTGTTGGGTGTTTATGACACATTGATGTGGGATAGGATTTTGCAGCATGGCGGGGGGGGTTGTTGCGCGTATTGTTGTTGTACCTGCTGAGGGGCAGGTTGCGCTGGCGAAGGGGGAATACTCCTGGAGTCTTTCAATCTTTTGAAATCAGAAATCTGGGGGCAATGGTGAGTGTAGTGACCAAACATGCCACAAAGAGCACAAGGGTGGATGGTTTTAACATTATTCCGCCCTTGGAATTTGTTGTTATTCCCCCCCTGGGGGGTTTGGTTCCCTTGGTTCTGGTTTCCCCCAGTGGGTTGATGTTGTGGGGGTTGATTCCCGCCTTGACCAGGGTTGTTGTTATTCCTATTCTGTCCTTTCTTCTTGGCATTGTTCGAAGGGTTAGCTGTATTCAACTGTTCAAAATTTTGGTATTGTTGAGCAGCAGATGGTTGAACAAAATTTACCCCCGCATGTGGATGTGGGGGAGCCATGGGTTGTGGAGGTCTGGGAAAAGGAAAGTATGGATTATGTGGTGGTGCCGATCTATAAGGTACATAGGAAGGTTGTGTGCTTTCACTAGTACTATAAGCATATGTTGAGGGGGTACCACTGGTTGTGGGAATTGGTGGATGTATGGGAGGTGTCGGTGGTGTTCCACTAATGGGTGGAGGTATAGCAACATGATATGGTTGTTGATAAGGGGGTGGGGGGTAGTAAGGAGTGCCCCCATAGGCCAGTAGGTATTGAGGTGTTCCATACATCGGTGGTGGTTGGGGTTGTGGACTATGGTGTGTGGTGGTACCTATTAGTCCGTCTGCTGAGTGAGACATCCCCGGTTTGTCCTGGCCAAATGGCACAAGTTTTGGAAGATCAGGAAGTACTGTGTATAAGTATCTTGACTGTGCATAAATGAGGTCATATTTTTTAGCCTTGCTGATGGCTTCCTCTTCAGATTGTGGGAAGGTGGAAGCTACATCCTTACCAAGGAGAGCGACAAGTGATCTAAGAAACCAGTCAAGACATTGTTGTTTGGTGGTTTCTGCTTTACACAAACTACGTCTCCTACGCCACTCATGAATGTGGTCAACGATGTGGGTGGCTGAGATCTATTTGAAGTTAGACAGTAGTTCTAGAACATTGTCATGGCGGATGGGTAATTGGAAGAAAGTTAAGAATGCTTTGGCCAAGGACTCAAAGGTCGTATGGGACCCTGATTTTTCTTCCACATACCATTTGGTTGATGGGCCAGTGAGTGTGCGCTGAAATAATCGTAATCTGACGGAATCATCCATAATTCTATTGGAAGAACACCATAGATGAAAGGTCATGACATGGTTGGCGGGGTCATCCCCTGCCTTTCCTTCAAACTTTGGCATGTCTGACGGAATTTTGGTTGGCATTGCAGGCCATGTGGCGTCATGCAATATAGGATCATTAGTAAGCTTGGTGAGATCCGGAATGTTGAGAGAGGCCAAGTATGGCATCTGTAGTGGAGGGTTAGCTCCGACCATGGTGTGTTGTGAACCTGACCCTTGATGGGGACTAGGTGGGTTGGTGCTCCCTCCTTGAGAGGAAGTGGGTCTCCCTCTTCCGTGCAAAGGAGAGCGAGTGAATGTATGACCTTGGGAAGTGGACCCAAGTAAGGTAGAACCAAGCAAAGTTGATCCTAAGATGGTAGCACTCACAGGAGTGTGTGAAGGAGGTACCGATGAACGAGTACGACTAGATACTCCCCCTAAGATAGGGGGAATATTGAGCAAGCATCGTGAAGGATGGGGGTTCTGTGGTTCCCCTATGATGTCAGACTAGTTGTGTGAAATGTGTGCAACAAGTGGTGAGAAAAATATGGAAACAAGAGTCTTTGTTGTGATTGTTTTACGCAATATATATATCAAAGTCAAACTGTAATCATATGTGCATCATACATAAATGAGAAAGAAGCATATATATGTGGGTAAGAAGGTTTTGTCTGCGTGGGGGAATCAAAAAAGAAAGCAAATGCTCGTGTCCTAGGAGACGTAACGTCCTTCTTCTCAAAAAGCACTGGACCTTCCAATAGTACTCAACAGTGGGTTCTGAAGTCACCAGAAGAGAAACTAGTGAAGGATGAAACAGTTGGTTATAATGAGGGGTAGAGGGGGCAATATCCTGAAAGAACTGGCGATACTTTCCAATAGCCACACAAAATCCAATCAAGGTGCGATTGCAGCCCACAACCGCCACCTGGGTAGATGTCCTAAAGTTGGTCACTAGGTACCTCGGTCCAAGTGTGGCATTTAGATTTTTGGCCTAAGAAATGGGTCACGGGATGGATCCCGTCCAAGAGGTGGGTGCCTCAAGGGGGGACGCACAGAACAACTGGACCTCGGCCTTCGACCCTTCACGGGTATCTCCCTGCCTTATGGTGATTGGAACACTGGACTTGGAGGATTTGAAGTTCCCTATTTGTCAACTTCTATGTTTGAAAAATATGAGAACCAGATAACGAGGGGTTATTTGGATGCCTACCCCCGAAATCCTACCTAGACTAAAATTTTCTTTTGGCACCTCCTGTGGAGGACAACTTAGTGAGTTGTTTAGAAAGATTTTAGATGAAGTTGTTTTGTGAGGCAGGGCGTGAAAACCAACCTCGTTTGATTAAAAGTGGGAGTGGATAGTCTTATCAACAAAGGATAGGGTGTTTTCAGAATCCCTTTGGAGGAAACCTACTTAGACCACCACGTTTCAAGACGAGGCTATGTGAGTGAAAAAGTGGCTTTTGTGTGTGAGTGAAAGTGTACCAAATTTTAGTTATTTAGATGTCACCTTGCAGCATGTGGACGTCTCTTGGTCCTTTACAAGAGTTTGATTACCTAATTAGCTAGATGTCATTGGTACAACCTTGCGGAATTTTAAAAGCCCTAGGAAACTAGCATGTGGACATGTGGTCCGTTACTATCCTTTATCTCCCTATGTGTGAGTTAATCTA
>ML779114.1:1023735-1044974 GCA_009831015.1 Picea engelmannii | reverse complement strand
TATATATATATATATATATATATATATATATATATATATATAGTTTTCATATCACAAAACAGTTCTACAGTGATTTTAAAAATTTCTAGTTTTTGCATTACAAAACGTTTTACAACGATTTTTTAATAAATCTAGTTTTCAGATTACAAAATGGTTCTGCCGCAATTTTAAAAATTCTAGTTTTTAGAGTTACAAAATAGTTTTGCGACTATTAACAAAAAATTATAGTTTTCAGATTTACAAAATGGTTCTGCAATGATTTTAAAAATTCTAGTTTTTAGATTACAAAGCAGTTCTGCAGCGATTTTAAAAATTTCTAGTTGTCAGATTACAAAACGGTTTTGCATCGATTTTAAAAAAATTCTAGTTTTCAGATTACAAAATGGTTTTCCATTGATTTAAATAAATTCTAATATACAAAATTTACTATTATTACAATTTAAAATTTTAGAAAATAAAATACTCGAGCAAATGAAGATGGAGAATTGAGGATGTCCTTCAACATGTGCTTGTGCTCCTTCTTTACTCTTGATTTATAATCTCATAACCTCATTGGTACCTCCTAGCCAACGCTAGGGGTAGGCTTTTTCCCCCTTATCCCCCCGATATGCAAAGGGGCCACACAAGAAACCAGAAAAAATAAATTAAAAAATAAATAAAAAATAACAAAAAAATAGTAGCTCCAATCTTGCCTCGCAAGGAACAGCTTCCACTCTTTCTCAAGAGTGGAATCCCAACTCTCACAAGTAAAACACAATCAAACCAAATTTTGGCATCATAACAATACTACGAAAAGTGAGATTCTTTTTCCCCTCTTCTCTAATTCCTATATAGCAAAACCCCCAATGACACATGTCATCATGCACAAATAATTAACTTTTTAATTGATTTAATTAATAGTATTCACTCAAACACTTGTCACACACACCCCAAGTTGCACAAGTAATTACCCTTTTTATTTTACTTAAAAAATCATTTTCCCTCGCATTCCCCAATGTGTTCCTATTTTTTCTCTTAGTTGTCCCTTTGTTCCCCAAATTCTCATTTAATGAGTGTCCCCTATCTAGATATTAGTTAGACCTATATTAGGAGTCTTCTTTTAGTTAGGCTTAATGGTACTTTGACTCAAGATGTTATTCTATGTGTACACCTATTCTCTCATGTTTTATTTCTTTCTATTTTGAAAATCTCTTTTATTATTTTCATGCACACATGCACAATTTTCCCAACCTTTAAATTTGTATTCTCCTTTTTCCTAGAGTTTGATTTATTCTCAATTCTCTTAACTTATTTTATATTTTATTTAGTCCTTTATTTAAATTTAGACTTAGACTTAGCCTATGTTTAGGCTTAGACTTCGGTTATGTTTTTAAGTTTATTTTACTGATTAATTAATACTTTGCCCTATAAATGTCTAAGAATTTTATTAATTTTCTAGTTCATCTAGATTTATTAACTCACATTTTAATTATGTGATGTTCCCTTCAAGACACACATCTATTCTCCAAGGATTCCACTTGCCTTTGACTAGTTTTTGAAGTTTTTCTAACCCTTGGAGCCAACACTTCATTCGGTCAACCTTGTGAGAGACTAAGGGATTCTAAGGAATAAGGATTTCACCTTATTATGCACCCCTTAGATTTCCTTATGAGCGAATGTCTCAGTCTACCCTCAAGGCATCTTGTACCTCTCAAACTCGGTAATTGTTAACATACAGTTCAAGTCACTGCGGGAGTTCTAGTAAGATGTGACAGGGACGTTGCCACACCTCTCCCTCAAATGTATGGTTTATGTGCATGACCCCTTTACTCCTTATGTGATTCAGATTAGCAAGCATCATCAAGCCTACATCCACTGACAAAAACAATGTCAATAATCCATATATACAAATTATACTGTAATCAATCATATATCACATGTGCATAAAATGAAATACTCAAACAAAATACAATCCACTCCCTAACTAAATCTGGATTCCAAGGAAGTTCATTGATCCCATCAGCATCCATAACTTGTCACGTGTCTTTCATACTCATGAGAACTCATCAATAATATATGTCAATGCATATACATATGAAAGTAACAATAAATTACAATACATCGTCGTCATTATATATAAATCATAATCGAAAATAAATCATAATGTACTATAACCGGATCACTTGCACGCAAGTGTCCTCAAAGAATAAGTAAATATAACTGTGATCAGTAGAATGGGATGTTACAACTTATTGTTACTTTCAGATGTATATGTATTGACAGACATTATTGACGACTTATACTGAGTGTGCAGGACATATGACAAGTTATGGATGTTGATGGAATCAATGGACTTCCTTGGACTTCAGATTGAGTCAAGGAGTGGATTGCATTTTGTTTGAGTATTTCATTTTATGCACATGTGATATATGAATGATTACAATATGATTTATATATATGCATTATTGACAATGTTTTTTTCATTGGATGCAAGTTTGACGATGCTTTCTAATCTGACTCACATAAGTAGTAAAGGTGTCATGCACATTAACCAAACATTTGAGGGAGAGGTGTGGAAACATCCCTGTCACGGCCTAATAGCACTCTCTCCATGACCTTAAATGTAGGTTAACGATTACCTAGTTTGAGAGGTTCACGATGTTGTGAGGGAGGAATGAGAGAGTCGCTCATGCAAATTTCTAAGGGGTATGCAATAAACAAGAATCCTTATTCCTTAGAAGCTCTTAGTCTCTCACAAGGTCGATTGAATGGAGTGTTGACTCCAAAGGTCAGAAAACTTCCAAAACCATTCAAAGGCGAGTGGCGCCCTTGGAGCATGGAGGTGCATATTGAAGGGAATGTCGCATAATTAAAATGTGAGTCAATAAATCTAGATGGCCTAGAAAATTAATAAAATTCTTAGACCTTGATAGGACAGATTATTAATTAATTGGTAAATTATAAACTTAGAAGCCTAACCAAAGTCTAAGCCTAAATATAGACTAATTCTAAGTCTAATTTTAAATAAAGGACTAAATAAAATATGAAATAAGTTAAAAGATTTGAGATAAAATCAAACTCTAGGAAAAGAGGTAATAAAAATTTAAAGGTTAGGAAAATTGCACATGTGTGCATGAAAATAATAAAATGGATTTTAAAATAGAAAGAAATAAAACATGATAGAATAGGTGTACAGATAGAATAACATCTTGAGTCAAACTACCACTAAGTCTAACTAAAATAAGACTCCTAATCCAACTCTAACTAAGATCTAGTTAGGGGACACTAATTAAATGAGAATTTGTGGAACAAATGGACAACTAAGAGTGAAAATAGGAACACATTGGGGAATCTGAGGGAAAATAACTTTTTAAATAAAATAAAAAGGGTAAATACATGTACAACTTTGGGAGAGTGTGACACATGTGTTGGGTGAATAATCATTTAATTTAATTATTTGTGCATGTGGACATGTGTCATTTGAGAAATTTCTATAAAACAAATGGAAAATAAGGGGAAGGGGTCACCTTTCTTAGTATTGTTATGCTACCCAAAAAAAAATTGTGAGAGTTGGAATTCCAAACTTGGAGAGAGTGGAAGCTCTTCCTTGAGAGGTAAGTTTGGTTGCTAGTATTTCTTAGTTTTTTTGTGTGTCCTCTTTGTGGGTCAGGGGGCTAAGGGGGAAGAAGAGTACCCCTAGCATTGTTTGGGAGGTACCAGTGAAGTTCTGGGATTAGTAGGTTGTTCCAAGGAAGGCGCAGCACAACCACATTGAATATAAAATTCTACATATTCAAATCTTCAAGCAATGGTATTTGTATTTCTAGCTATTTGAAATTCAAGTTATGTTATATTTAAATAGTTCCTGAAATAGACCTTTTGAGCCCATAATTTCGCTATGAATTTTACTTTTATGGGATCTTGGAAAAAAATTTATTTTTATAAGTGTAATAAATTCCACTAGCATAAGGAGTACACTTGTCTTTAGATTAAATGTTGAACGAATTGACCTTATCTTAGTTAGAGTACGTGTTAGAATCTATGTCTTAGTTATTTACAAGTAGTTTAAGTGACAGTTGCAAATCGAAATTAAGTTAGTTGGAGGGACATTCTGCCACTTTTAAATTGACATAACCACACTTCATAACTGGAAATATCTAACTTATGGTACTCAAAAAATTTAGAAGAAAATGTGGAAAATAACCATTCTGGTGATGGTTTAAACAATGTCGAGCACTTTTAATTATTATTCATAGCTTGTACTCACTTAGATTGCAAAGCTATAGTTGTTTTCGCCCAATACTTTGTGCAGAGATTTCATAGTAGCTCATGAATTATGACTTATGTTTTCCACATCATGGTCTTTTCAACTCTCCATCTCTTGTGCAACCTTCCTTTGGCATAGCTGGGGAAACATTTAGTATTAGTAAGCAGATGAAATATTTTACAGTTACCCTCCAGTTTTAGTAACTTATCCGATCACAATTTATGCTAATAATGAAGCGTATATCTTAATTATTAAAAGGCATACAGCTCAAGGAAAAATAATTAATAATTTTACATATTAATAACATGTACAATTAAGATATTATAGATAGGGAATAAGCACTCGTAGATTATAATTTTACCCTCACATTTTTTTACATTGAGTAATTAGCATGCTCTATCTCAATTTCAAAATTAATCATGCACAACAACGCTGACCCAGATCATTTCCATTGTCTAGTGCTAGGTGACTTATATTTGTAGCCAATTACTATCATGATCAATCGACCTTGTTGACATCCTCTAATTGAGTTGAGAAACATAAAGTTCACATTGTGATTAATTATTGTCAAACAACGAAATGAGAAGTCTTGCAAATATTATCTCAGTCCTACTGGTAGTAATCCAACAACAATTCAATAACTTTTGGAAATAATGCATTTATATTATTTAATCTTCTAATCGTTGGGACTTAAATGGACAATAAAAGTATTTATTGATTTACAAAAATCCCTTCTGGGTAACTTGTTTGACTAAGAACGTTGAGCCCTACTAGTGTGAATGGTGACCATCTGACCATCTTTAGCGCGATACTGTGTACTGATTACTAGTATTATAATTTGTAGATGATCCATGTTACTATTACTTATTGGAATAATCTATATATGAGTATAAGATTTCTTATAATTAATTCATATATCTCTGATCCTTACTTATGTGTATTCTTTAATATTATCACAATAATCAAGTATATATATATATATATATATATATATATATATATATATATATATTAAAGTGAATATATACATTATTGTTCATATAGATATTGAATAATTAATTACATACATAATTGATGCACCAATAGTTCTAATGCGTACCATTATTAAAATAAGTTGGTTCCCTAATATTGATTAATTGGTAATTATCTAATCGAAAAGACAAACCTTGTTGATTGAATTTAATCTTTAGTAAAGAATGGAGGGACTATCTTCGCACAACTAATGAAGTTACTCATGTAGCATCTAAAAATTGGACGTGTTGATTGTGCAATACTCGTCTCCTTACTTTAAATTACTTGGTGGAAATTTGGATCCATTGGTTAAGTAAATTTTAAATTGGACTGGGTATTTATCTTTATGGCTATTATATGTGTTTTATTTTAGTGATAGGATTGGCGAGGCGATCAAATCATGCCTAACCGACATGAGAATTTATGTTGTGGAGACCCATGTTGGTACATGCTTAAATGATATATGATCTTTAATAGCTATCACTTTTAACAATTTTTAATAAATACATATATATAAATAAATTCATGAAACACTACTTCATCAATCTTTATTTACTTGTTTTTATTAAAGAAGGGACGTTACATATGGTATTAGAGCGGGTTCAACCTTGTGAAAGCGGATTGATACGCCTTCCATTATGCTAATTTCAAATGATTAAATATGTTTAGCTAATCCAATTTGATTTGTTCATGACATGTATCATGGTGAGAGGATGTAGGATGAGTAGGAATTGTGGTGTGGGAGGAAGAGGTATGCCTCCTCTGGTTGTATCCATGCCAGAGGGATCAGACCCTCAGGGAGATGAGAAAACCACTAAACAGGAGGAGGTTGTTATGGGAGATGTGATAGGTATGATGAGATCCTTAAGGAGGATGTCAGAGGCTTTGATCAGTTGCTTAGATCGAGATGAGGGAAGAGCATTTGTGCCCAATGAGGGTTCACAACGCACTCCAACGGGTAGTAGTAGCATACACAGAGAACTTGAGAAATTGAAGTTTTCTGAGTTCTGGGGTGCCATGGATGGCTTAGTCATCGAGGCATGGTTGTAGAACATGGCGATGTACTTTGCACTTCATGATTACACCTCCAACATGAAGGTCCACATGGCGGTCTTTAAATTGAAAGGGAGTGATATAATTTGGTGGAAAATACTCCTAGCTCAACTAAACATGGTTGTTGAAGAGGTGTCATGGGAATTGTTTAAGGAATGATTCTGGGATAGGTACTTGTCCGATGAATTCATTGAGTGTCAGATCAATGGTTTTAATGTCTTAATACAGGGTAGTTGTATGGTACTAGAGTATGAGGCCAGGTTCATGGAGCTACTTAGATATGCTCCAAATATGAACACAGAGAATTTAAAGGTCAGCAAGTTTGTGTTTGGCCTTAAATTCAACATTTGTGTGAAGGTGAGGATATAGATACCTCAAACATTACATGATGTAGTTCAAAAGTCCCTCATTGCTGAGGAAGAGATGAACATTGGGGGTCAGGGAAGGACTCCTTCTAGACAGACTAGACAGATGACATCGGGAGTGTAGTAGCATCAAACACTAGCCAGACAAACTTATGGGCATTGAGATATGGAAAAGGACCTATGTTCTCAACACCGCGACGATATATTCCTCAATGGAGGACTCCTTACAGAGCACCACAACATAAGTAGAAGCGTCATTTGTAGCAGTAGCAACATTTTAGATATGGTCAGATAAATAGATGAGTACAGTAGACTCCTATGCCATCAACTTCTACCTCTAGGACTAGGAGTACCAGACCGAAGAATGGATTTTGGAAATGTGGAGAGCCACATTACCAAAGGCACTTTCCTATTGATAAGGAAAAATCCATCGGATCAACAAGACCTACAACAGTTGCAGATTTTGGAAAGGATCACAGGATACATGAAACGATGAATAATCTCCAGGCCAAGCACTAGTCCACTGTGCTCGAGATGTCAGGTATGATTACTGATCAAAATTTTAGTATTTTGATAGATCCAGGAGCTACCAAGAGATTTATTTATAGTGAAACACTTAAGAGGATTAATTTAAAGGAAGTCGAGCAAGACAATATCAAATATATAGAAATGGCATCGGGAGCAAAACATAAAGTCGGAGGAAATGTTATGGATTGTAGCATTAACTTGGGTGATTTTGTAACAAATGTCACAATTTTAGGATCTTATGACATAATTATTGGCATGGACTGGTTGGAATCATATGATGTGATAATTAACTTCAAGACAAAATGGTTAAGTTTGACAGATGATTTGGGACAGAGTAGGGTGATTGTAGGAAGAAACCAGGGAGTTTTATTGATATTTATGTCTTCCCTACAATTACAGAAAAGTACCCGCAAGGGATGAAAGTTATATGTCATCCTATCACTTAACGAAAAGGGAGAGGCGGAAGTATTAGAAAACATTCTGGTAGTATCAGAGTTTGCATATGTATTTCCATAGGAACTACTAGGTTTTCCACTAGAAAGAGAACTTGATTTTACCATAGATTTGAAACCTGGAACATAATTGATTGCGAGAACGCCATATTGTATGTCAACGCTTGAATTGCAGGAGTTAAAAATGCAATTGAAGGAATTGTTAGACTTGGGACTTATATGTCCAAGTGTGTCACCATGGGGTGCACCAATGATTTTTGTTAGAAATAAGGATGGATAGTGGAGGATTTGTATTGACTATTGTTAATTGAACAAGGCTACGATCAAGAACCAATATTTATTGCCAAGGATTGATGATTTATTTGATTAGATGAAGGGAGCAACTATTTTTTCTAAGATCGAATTGAGATTAGGATATCACTAGTTATGGATCAAGAAGGAAGATATCCCTAAGACCGCATTTAATACAATATTTGGACGTTATGATTTCATTGTTTTTCCATTTGGATTAATGAATGCCCTGGGCGTATTTATGAGTTTGATGAATGGTGTATTCCGTGAATATTTGGACAAGTTTCTTCAAGTGTTTATTGATGACATAATGATTTATTATTGGATGAAAGAAGAGAATGACAAACACTTGAGATCGGTTTTATAGTGTCTAAGAGAAAACAAATTGTATGGGAAGCTATTGAAATGCTCTTTTTATCAATCGAAGATTCATTACTTGGGACATATCATATCTGGAGAATGTATCATTGTGGATCGAGCGAAATTAGAGGATATTATGGAATGGCCATATCTGACGAATGTACAAGAAGTAAATATCTTTATAGGTTTAGTAGGATAATACTAACGATTCGTCAAAGGTTTTTCTAAGATAGCAAATCCAATCATAGAATTGCTAAAGAAAAACAAGAAATTTGTATGGACAGAAAAATGCATGGAAGAATTTCAAAATATTAAGGAGTTGTTACTGACAACTCCAATATTGAGGGTCCCTAAAATGGACAAATAATTCTTGGTATGCATAAATGCATCCAAGGAAGGTTTAGGTGGAGCTTTGATGTAAGACGATCGAGTGATCACTTACATTTAAAGGAAATTAAGAAGGCATGAAGAGAACTACACAATGCATGAATTGCAGTTATTAAAGATTGTATATTCTTTGAAAGCATGGAGATAGTATCTGATTGGACGAAAATTTGAATTAAAGACAAATAACTACAGATTGTAGCGTATTTTTACTCAGAGTGACCTGAACGCGTGACAACATTGTCGGTCCAAACTACTTAGTGAATATGATTTTGAAATTACTTACATTAAAGGAATGATGAATAGAGTAGAAGATGTGATGAGTTAGAGACCACACATATTCTCGGTAATACCTCTTAAGACGAATCTTCGAGAAAATATTCTAGCTCTACAGATTGATGATTATTGGTAAAAGGAAGTTAAGGTTTGTATTGGATAACATACCGTGATGGTATTGAAGTATGAAGGATATTAATTTGAAGGTAATGGATTGTTGAGTTATAACAACAAAAATTACGTACCACCTAATGATGAATTAAGAAGTTTGATTTTAGAAAATCTCATCAAGCAGTATATATGGCTCATCCAGTAGTCACGAAACTGGAGGAAGACCTTAATCCTTTATTCTTCTGGAAAGGAATGAAAGCGTACATAGTCAGTTACGTGGAGATATGTCTATAATGTCAGCAAGTGAAGGCTAGACATAGACATCCAGTGGGATTGTTACAGCCACATGCTATTCCTGAATCAAAATGCGAGGTCATTTCGATGGATTTTATTGTTGGATTACCTCTGACTGCAAGGAGACGTGATTCAATTTTTTTGGTCATTGACACTCTGATGAAGAGTGCCCACTTTAAACCTATGCATATGATGTATCATGAACGATATATAGCTATAGTTTATGTTAGCGATATTGTGATACTTCATGATGTGCCAAGAAATATCATGTTTGATCATGGATCAATGTTCACAGGAAGTTTTTGGACTAGTTTCCAAAAGGCTTTGGGAATGAAAATGGATTTTAGTACAACATATCACCCAGAAACAGATGGAAAAATAGAAAGAATGAACCATATCTTAGAGGATATGCTTCAAATGTATGTGATGGGTCAATATAAGTGTTGGGAGGACTTCTTTCCATTATTATATTTTACATACAACAACATTTACCAAAGTACGAATAAGAAGGCACCATTTGAGTTTCTTTACGGATGACCATGTCAGATGCCTCTGAGTTGGGATTGACTAGAGGATAGGGTCTTGGTGGGACCAGAAATGATCCAAGAAATGGAAGAACATATGCAATCAATAAGAGAGATGATCAAGGAAGCGCAATATCGACAGAAGAGTTATGTCAATGTGCATTGCATTAATCATAGTTATGATGTTGGCGACAAAGTTTTCTCATGGGTAAAATTGCATAAGAGCTCGATCAAATTTGGAAAGAGTGATAAGATCTCTCTTAGGTTTGTGGGACCTTTCAAGGTTGTGGAAAGGAAAGGGCATGTGGCTTATTGACTATCCTTTCCTGATTCTTTGAGGCATATGCACGATGTATTTCATGTATCATTTTTACAAGATTATATTAGTGATCCATCACATGTTATTGACATGAGTTATTTGCAGGTGTCGGATGAGGGTGCTTTCATGGAAGAGCCAATATGCATACTAGACCATCTCACTCGAAAACTATGGTGTCAAAAATTTGATTAGTTCAATGTCCATTGGGATAGCTATATCCCACATTCAGCTACGTGGGAGAAAAAAATTGAGATGCGTCAACAATTTCCTTATTTGTTTGATAGATTAGTTATGTAGACCTATGTCAGATACATTTATTTACTTGCATTTATAGAATGTATAAACTCCCCAATGTGTTCCTATTTTTTCTCTTAGTTGTCCCTTTGTTCCCCAAATTCTCATTTAATGAGTGTCTCCTATCTAGATATTAGTTATAGTTGTATTAGGAGTATTCTTTTAGTTAGACTTAGTGGTATTTTGACTCAAGATTCTATTCTATGTGTACACCTTGTTATCACCCTAACAATTTTTATCGAGATCTAAAAACTTCTGAAGTTTAGCGAGACGCTATACCATAGTAGAGGCGCGATAGTTCAAGGTGCTCGGCTATATTCCGCGGCATGTGAATGAATGTAGAAGAAGTGGGAAGGGAGTAGCTCGGCGGATTGTCAACCTTGAAAAATCTCAGATCTATGGTCAGAGCCTACATCTGATAAATAAATAGCAAGGAACTTAACATCGTGAAGGAAAACCAGGGAAAACTACTCTAGTTTCGATGGGGAACGTGTGGTGCTCTTACACACGCATCGGGGGAGACGACGGATTTCCCAAAACCAATTTTCCTATGGCTCCTATGTCACGTGTTTCAAAATGTCATGTCAATAGCTCACGAGGAAGATGGTGGTTGGTCAGATCACCTCACATCACCGGTCCAAGAACTTTCCCAGATGATGTACCAAAAGGACATCGCCGCATAACTAACTCGAGGCTCATCATTCGAAGTGGATTGATGAAGCGTGGCACACCAAGGTACAGTGACAGTAATTTGTGAGCAAAGTACACAGAACATCAAAATCTCATATATGAATCATTTTACCCTATTCTGGGTAATTGTCATCTTATGCGTAAGAAAAACAAGCTCGGCCTATGCTCCTGAATTTTGTAAACCCAAAGGGTGGCCAAATCAAGGTCTCTGGAAAGTTTAGAAAGCATGGATAATATCCATCAAACAACATCTGGCGCAATTGGGTTCTTAGCTAAGGTACCAGGCAGGTCAATAAGTAAGAATGAAAGATGGTTCTTGCAGATGCAGGCGACCAAATTTCATACCGAACCTGAAACTGAGACAGAGTAGGGAGTAAGATTAAACATTGTTATAAGGGATCTTGTCATAAATGAACACACAGACAACACTTTCCACCCATATGCAAAGAAGAAGAGGGGAAAAAGGAGGAAATCAGAGGCCAAAACCGAGATGATAGAGAGCGTTAGGGAAAATTCTAATTGGTGGAGTACCCTGGAGGAGGAAATCACCAAGTTGAGGTGAATCCTCAGGTAAAATTTTGGTGTATTTCAGATAGTTTTGGACAGATGTCGGCTTAAGAGAAGGGAGTCAGGCTATGACAGACCAATTACTAATGGTCCCTTTAAATAATACAATTGTTCTTCCTTTTTGTAACTCGTATCTGTTTTTAGAATTATGAGGAAGTCGAAACATTTTAAATTCCATATGAAATTCCTCTATATATGCTTGGCCTCACGAGTATAGAAGGATGGAGAAAAGAGGATCCTACACTCTGTGCAGGAAAAATTTATAAATCTCTAGGGTTGGAATGAATACATGGGTGTATAGGAAGATTTTGGGACCTTTTATGAAAATATTCTAATTGGTTGTGTTATGAGTCTCATTTTCCCTCATAGTATGTGATACCTGTTATTCTATATTTTTATTTTGCTTTCTTCTATCTCAATTGAGAAACTAAAAGTCTAGAATTCATTATTAGATGCTCTCGGCTTGAATATTTAGACTGTGTTCATCTCTTCTAAACCATTTCAGAATTCATTATTATAATTCTCTAATAATAGTTGTGTGTTTCTTTTCTTCTGATACCATCTAAAATTTTCAAGCATAAACTCATAAGTCACTTCCTCATTTATCCTTTTC
The DNA here is from genome assembly GCA_009831015.1 of Picea engelmannii. Taxonomy (NCBI): domain Eukaryota; kingdom Viridiplantae; phylum Streptophyta; class Pinopsida; order Pinales; family Pinaceae; genus Picea; species Picea engelmannii. The sequence goes on along the minus strand of ML779114.1, from coordinate 1,032,596 downwards.
CTCTAGATTGTTTTCACGATTTGGAAATGCATCCTACATTCTTGACCCCATAGCCCAAAGGTCATCTTTATATCTTCAACAACTTTATTAAAACCCCAAAACAAACCAATTCTAGCCACTGATTTCCATAAATGTATTAAGTGACACGAGAGAGCCCTCTCTAAGTTGAGCAGGCTAGTGCCTCAGCTCTAAAGTAGGTTGAAGTAGTTACCTCTGTCGTTTGTCTATTCAGTTGGATAGATTTACAGAGTGCTAACATTTTGGCATCATTGTTGTGGATGAAATTGAAAATTTTTCCCTGGGAAGAACGACATGGTTGAGTTCTAGGGTTTGAGAGTGGCAGACACTTAGGCACACATTTGTTGTATTCCTGCTCGAGCAACTCCACTTCGGTTCGAAGGCGACTCCACTGATAAAAGAATCCTAAATTTCCAAGAGGTGACCCTGCTCTGAATACTTCAAGTGCGAGACTGAAACTTCACTGAAAGATGAAACCCTTTGATAGGGGCAAGGAAGGGCATCATGAGGGAATACAGGTACTCAAAATGGGACTTCTTACAAAGAATTTTACTTTTCATTTTAAGTTGCATCTTCTCCTTCTTTGAAAATGCCAAACGAACTTTATTTTACCTATTGTATCTTAATAATGATCATGAAAGACTTAAAATTATATTTCCTCCTCTATACGTTGCACATGCATGCCCTCACCTTGTCGTTGGTTCTGATAAAAAGGTTTCACCTAGGCCACGCAATGACAATGACCAAGATGATAAATCCCATGAGATTCAGACCAATTTCTCTCCCACTGTTCTTGGCCCAACACCCGCTAAGGCCCAACATAGATATATACCCTTAAATCTACCCCAAACCCTTCATGATTTCCCTTCAAATTACTATGAGTTTCTACATGTGTTCGACGGAGAATAGAGTATCATATCTATTGAAAAGCACATTCAAGGGTTTGATCATTTTATAGATTTATTCTAGATTGACCACGACGATGTGTGTATGAGAGTTTTCTCTCAATCCTTGAAAGGAGACACCAAACACTGGTTCAAACACTTACACCCAGAAACCATGAACTCATGGGTGGAATTGAAGAAGGTTTTTTTTTAATTTTGGGGCAAGGAGAAATCCTTAGAGCTGCAACTCACTGAGTTTTACGCCTTGAAAAGATGCAACAATGAATCTATTTCTGTATTCAGTAGAAATTTATCTAGCATCTATTATAATTTGTCCAAAGAAATTCAACCCTCTAAAGTTGCTACCATGCTCCATTACGCAACTGCTCTTCATCCAGATTTTTCTTTCCTCCTGATGGAAAGAAGACCTGGGTCCTTACAAAAAATGTTTAGTGATGCTCAGGCTATTCAAAACAACATAAAAGCATTTAAACAAACCCAAAATGAGGGGTTGAATGTTCAAGGACATGAAAGTGAAAATGAATAGAAAATAGTTGATTGGAATCTTGAGCATAGAATTGACAATATCATGGGTCCTCTTGAAGTTTCCAATGCTAATGATTTTGAAAAAAATTACATCCCACTTGTCGAAAGAGGAGGTGTTGATCCATTCCATGATGAGAAGAGGGCTGATCATTTTATGTATTCATTTGTAGATAGTCAGGAAGATGAGTGTGAAAAGTAGCTTGTTGAAGAATAGGTTGATGTGCTAAGTTTGTTCTTGTTAGATGAAATGGCATATGTTAATGATTTGCCTATATATGATGAATATGATGATTATGATGTTGACCCCCTGGAACAATCAACCACATGTTCTCTATCAAAAAATGTTCCTTTTCAGCAATATAACGAAAGAAATCAGGCTGCATATCACAATTACAAAGAAGAAAGTATTGAATCGACCGAAGGGAATTCCTTACCTCTATGTTTTTCTTCTTTCAAATTTTTGAAAGAAAATCCTAAAAACATCATCGAAGAAAAATAATATGTTATTATGCAAAGCCACGCCAGATCAATGGAGCAGAATGACAAGATGTCGCAACATTCTTTTCATGTGCTTGGAGACTCTATTGCTTGCACTGAAATACAACCATATGTTGGCAATGAAATTGAAGATGGTTTCAAATCAGGTAGGACAACCCTACCATTATGTTTTGCTTCTTTCGAATTATTGAAGAAAAATATTTGTAGTATCTCAAGAAAGGGATCCTCCAAGCATGAACTGAGTGGTGATGATATTTCTATGGACAATCACATAAAGGGTCATGTCAGCTCAGATTTGTAGTCTATGTTCAGCTATCAGCCTGAAAAGGATGAAGAAGTTCCTCCATAAAGTATTGTTCAAGGTCATTTTCTCCATCTCGAAATCAGTATGGATTCTCAACGTGAAAAGGTGTTTCAAAGTATTTTCTCTTCCCTTGAGAATGACATCGTGGTTAAATTTTTAAGAAACATAGCCATGGATCAAGATTATGAAATTTCATCTATGGAAGTTTCCGGCAATAAAGAAACAAATGACATAGATGAAGCAGTGTATGCCATGTGTCCATCAGAAACAGAGAAAGATAATGAAGAGGCAGTGGTTTTATTCAAGTCATTTGAAAATCAGGGTTTTGAAAATCCATCCGTGGGAGCTCTGGACTGTGAAGTAGTGCATGAGCATGAACTTATTTCTATTTATTCACTGGAAAGTCAAAGTGGTTGTCCTCAAACAAATTTCCAGAAATTTAATGAAACCACATTAGAGTTGTTTGATGAACAAGAGGATAACCTTGGTGCATATTATATGGTTGTCATATTTGAATATGTTCAAGAATATATGTATATTTTTGTTGAATTGCATGGCCAAGAAGACAAACCTATCATCTCCATTTCATTCAAAGATGTTCTCAAAACAGAAGAAATAGAATAAAAACAACTAACATTGATGAAAGATGCTTGCCTTTCGGTTTTTGCTCATTAGGGAAAAATGATTTTTCATGATTTTCAAGATCCGATGGCCATCCTATTACATTCTTCAGTGAAGGATGAATTTGCTTCATTCATAAGCTCAAATTTTGGATTCAATTTGTTTTTTCAATGGCCATCCTTTATGTTTTTCTACCAGCTTGAGAAAAATGTGAAAGGAAAATCAGGAAACCAGTTGCTTGATTGGCTGCATTGTCACTTTAGCATCACCTAAGCGAGTGGTCATCCCAACAGTTTTAGGGTAGGTAGGGATGTGAAAATAAGCTTTTCGGTCAAGTATTTTTCCAGTTTGAGTTTTCTAGCACTAGATGCAGTCAATTTTCAATAATGCACTTGGACGTCCCCCATGCAGTTGGAAGCAGTGCACAGATCTTGATAGGAGCAGGATGCACACATGTTTTGGGGAAAAACCCCATGGATCAGGCACCGAGTCTACAAGTTCTTTGCTACCTCACTGGGAGGATATCATCCCCAGTTGGAGCCAATGTTATCACCCTAAAAAAATTTATCGGGGTCTAAAAACTTTTGAAGTTTAGTGAGATGATATACCACAGTAGAGGCGCCATAGTTCAGGGTGCTCAGCTATATTCCATGGCGTGTGAACGAATGTAGAAGAAGTGGGAAGGGAGTATCTTGGCGGGTCGTCGATCTTAAATAATCTCAGATCTACGGTCGAATCCTACATCAGAAAAACAAATAGCATGGAACTTAACATCGCGAAGGAAGACCGGGGAAAACTACTCTGGTTTCGATGGGGAGTGTGTCGCGCTCTTACGCACGCATCAGGGGAGATGGAAGATTGCCCGAAACCACTTTTCCTATGGCCCCGATGTCATGTGTTTCAAAACATCATGTCAATATCTCACGGGGAAGATGGCGGTTGGTTAGATCACCTCACATCACTGGTCCAAGAACTTTCTCGGATGACATGCCAAAAGGATGTCGCCGTATAACTAACTTGAGGCTCATCCTTCAAAGTGGATTGATCAAGCGTGGCACACAAAGGTACTGTGACATTAATTCATGAGAAAAGTACATAGAACATCAAAATCTCATATATGAATCATTTTATCCTATTCTGGGAAATTGTCATCTTATGCTTAAGAAAAACAAGCTCATCCTCTGCTCCTGAATTATGTAAACCCAAAGGGTGGCCAAATCAAGGTCTCTGCAAAGTTTGGAAATCATGGATAATATCCATCAAATGGCATCTGGCATAATTGCATTCTCAGCTAAGGTACCAGGCAGGTTAATGAGTAAGAATGAAAAATGGTTCTTGCAGATGCAGGCGACTAAATTTCATACTGAATCTGAAACTGAGACAGAGTTGAGAGTAATATTAAACACCGTTATAAGGGATCTTTTCATAAATGAAAACGTAGACAAAAGCTTCCACCCATCCGCAAAGAAGAAGAGAAAAAGGAGGAAATCATAGGCCAAAACCAAGATGATAGAGAGTGTCGGGGGAAATTATGATTGGTGGAGTACCCTGGAGGAGGAAATTGCCAAGCTGAGGTGAATCCTCAAGTAAAATTTTGGTTTATTTCATATAGTTTTGGATAGATGTCAGCTTAAGAGAAGGGAGTCCTGATATGACATACCAATTACTAGCGGTCCCTTTAAATAATACAACTGTTCTTCCTTTTTGTAACTCGTATCTGTTTTTAGAATTATGAGGAAGTTGGAACGTTTTAAATTCCATATGAAATTCCTCTATATATGCTTGGCCTCACGAGTATAGAAGGATGGAGAAAACAGGAGCCTTCCCTCTGTGCAAGAAAACTTTATAAATCTTTGGGGCTGGAATGAATACATGGCTGTAGAGGCAAATTTTGGGACTTTTTATGAAAAGATTCTAATTGGTGGTGTTATGAGTCTCATTTTCCCTCATAGTATGTGATTCCTGTTATTCTATATTTTCATTTTTCTTTCTTCTGTCTAAATTGAGAAACTAAAAGTCCATAATTCATTATTCAATGGTCTCGGTTTGATGATTTAGACTATGTTCATATCTTCTAAACCATTTCAGAATTCATTACTATAATACTCTGATAATAGTTGTATGTTTCTTTTCTTCTGATACCATATAAAATTTTCAAGCATAAACTCAGAAGTCACTTCCTCATTTATCCTTTTCCTCTGGATTGTTTTCACGATTTGGAAATGCATCCTACATTATTGACCCCATAGCCCAAAGTTCATCTTCAGCTCTTCAACAACTTTATTAAAACCCCAAAACAAACCAATTCTAGCCACCGATTTCCATAGATGTATTAAGTGACACGAGAGAGCCCTCTCTGAGTTGAGCAGGCTAGTGCCTCAACTCTAAAGTAGGTTGAAGTAGTTACCTCTATTCAGCCGGATAGATTTATAGAGTGCTAACACACCTATTCTCTCATTTTTTGTTTCTTTCTATTTTAAAATTTTCTTTTATTATTTTCATGCAAACATGCACAATTTTCCCAACCTTTAAATTTGTATTCTTCTTTTTCCTAGAGTTTGATTTATTCTCAATTCTCTTAACTTATTTCATATTTTATTTAATCCTTTATTTAAATTTATACCTAGACTTAGTCTATGTTTAGGCTTAGACTCTAGTTATGTTTCTAAGTTTATAATTTACTGATTTAATACTTTGTCCTATAAATGTCTAAGAATTTTATTAATTTTCTAGGTCATCTAGATTTATTAACTCACATTTTAACTATGTGACGTTCCCTTCAAGATGCACATCTATTCTCCAAGGGTTCCACTTTCCTTTGACTAGTTTTGGAAGTTTTTTTTACCCTTGGATCCAACACTTCATTTAGTCAACCTTGTGAGAGACTAAGGGATTCTAAGGAATAAGGATTTCACCTTATTGTGCGCCCCTTATAATTCCTTATGAGCGATCGTCTCAGTCTACCGTCACGACATCATGTACCTCTCAAACTCAGTAATCGTTAACATACACTTTAGGTCACTGCAGGAGTTCTAGTAAGATGTGACAGGGACACTGCCACACCTCTCCCTCAAATGTTTGGTTTATGTGCATGACCCCTTTACTCCTTATGTGATTCAGATTAGCAAGCATCGTCAAGCCTGCATCCACTAACAAAAATAGTGTCAATAATCCATATATACAAATTATACTGTAATCAATCATATATCACATGTGCATAAAATGAAATACGCAAACAAAATACAATCCACACCCTGACTAAATCTAGAGTCCAAGGAAGTTCATTGATGCCATAAGCATCCATAACCTGTCACGTGCCTTGCATACTCATGAGAACTCATCAATAATATATGTCAATGCATATACATATGAAAATAACAATAAATTGCAATACATCATCATCATCATATATAAATCATAATTGAAAATAAATCATAATGTACTATAACCAGATCACTTGCATGCAAGTGTCCTCAAAGAATAAGTAAATATAAGAATATAAGTGTGATCAGTAGAATGGGATGTTACAACTTATTGTTACTTTTAGATGTATATGTATTGACAGACATTATTGACGAGTTATACTGAGTGTGCAGGACACATGACAAGTTATGGATGTTGATGGAATCAATGGACTTCCTTGGACTTCAGATTGAGTCAGGGAGTGGATTGCATTTTGTTTGAGTATTTCATTTTACACACATGTGATATATGAATAATTACAGTATGATTTATATATATGGATTATTGACAATGTTTTTGTCATTGGATGCAAGTTTGACAATGCTTTCTAATCCGACTCACATAAGGAGTAAAGGTGTCATGCACAAAAACCAAACATTTGAGGGAGAGGAGTGGAAATATCATTGTCACAGCATAATACAACTCTCTCCATGACCTTAAATGTAGGTTAACGATTACCTAGTTCAATAGGTTCACGATGTTGTGAGGGAGGAATGAGAGAGTCACTCACACATATTTCTAAGGGGTATGCAATAAGGATGAATCCTTATTTCTTAGAAGCCCTTAGTCTCTCACAAGGTCGATGGAATGGAGTGTTGACTCCAAAGGTCATAAAACTTCTAAAACCATTCAAAGGTGAGTGGAACCCTTGGAGCATGGAGGTGCATATTGAAGGGAATGTCACATAATTAAAATGTGAGTCAATAAATCTAGATGGCCTAGAAAATTAATAAAATGCTTAGACCTTGATAGGACAAAGTATTAATTAATCGGTAAATTATAAACTTAGAAGCCTAACCAAAGTCTAAGCCTAAATATAGACTAATTCTAAGTCTAATTTTAAATAAAGGACTAAATAAAATATGAAATAAGTTAAAAGATTTGAGATAAAATCAAACTCTAGGAAAAGAGGTAATAAAAATTTAAAGGTTTGAAAAATTGCAAATGTGTGCATGAAAATAATAAAATGGATTTTAAAATAGAAAGAAATAAAACATGAGAGAATAGGTGTACACATAGAATAACATCTTGAGTCAAACTACCACTAAGTATAACTAAAAGAAGACTCATAATCCAACTCTAACTAAGATCTAGTTAGGGGACACTAATTAAATGATAATTTGTGGAACAAATGGACAACTAAGAGCGAAAATACGAACACATTGGTGAATGTGAGGGAAAATAACTTTTTAAATAAAATAAAAAGGGTAAATACATGTACAACTTTGGGAGAGTGTGACACATGTGTTGGGTGAATAATCATTTAATTTAATTATCTGTGCATGTGGACATGTGTCATTTGAGAAATTTCTATAAAATAAATGGAAAATAAGGGGAAGGGGTCACCTTTCTTAGTATTGTTATGTTGCCAAAACTTTTCTTGTGAGAGTTGGGATTCCAAACTTGGAGAGAGTGGAAGCTCTTCCTTGAGAGGTAAGTTTGGTTGCTAGTATTTATGGTTTTTTTGTGTGGCCCCTTTGTGGGTCGGGAGGCTAAGGGGGAAGAAGAGTACCCCTATCATTTCCTGGGAGGTACCAATGAAGTTATGGGATTAGCAGGTTGTTCTAAGAAAGGCGCAGCACAACCACATTTAATATCAAATTCTACATATTCAAATCTTCAAGCAACGGTATTTGTATTTCTAGTTATTTGAAATTCAAGTTATGTTATATTTAAATAGTTCCTGAAATCGACTTTTTGAGCCCACAATTTCGTTATGAATTTTACTTTTGTGGGATATTGGAAAAAATCGTATTTTTATAAGTGTAATAAATTCCACTAACAGAAGGAGTACACTTGTCTTTAGATTAAATGTTGAACGAATTGACCTTATCTTAGTTAGAGTACGTGTTAGAATATATGTCTTAGTTATTTACAAGTAGTTGAAGTGACAGTTGCAAATCGAAATTAAGTTAGTTGGAGGGACATTCTGTCACTTTTGAATCAACATAACCACACTTCATAACTGGAAATATCTAACTTATGATACTCACATAATTTAGAAGAAAATGTGGAAAATAACCAACCTAGTGATGGTTTAAAGAATGTCAAACACTTTTTAATTATTATTCGTAGCTTGTACTCACTTAGATTGCAAAGATATAGTTGTTTTGCCCAATACTTTGTGCAGAGATTTCATATTAGTTCATGAATTATGACTTATGTTTTCCACATCATGTTCTTTTCAAATCTCCATCTCTTGTGCATCCTTCCTTTGGCATAGCTGGGGAAAAATTTAGTATTGGTAAGAAGATGAAATATTTTATAGTTACCCTCCAGGTTTAGTAACTTATCCGATCACAATTTATGCTAATAATGAAGCATATATATTAATTATTAAAAGGCATATAGCTCAAGGAAAAATAATTAATAATTTTACATATTAATGTAATGACCCTTTTCTTATTACTATGAATAATCTCATAAATAAACCTAAACATTGGCTAAATTATAATTAATTATTAAATAACCTTAAGTGATTATAAGTTATTAATTAATTATTTTGATTATACTTAGCTGAAGTATGA
>ML779114.1:986750-1017967 GCA_009831015.1 Picea engelmannii | reverse complement strand
TGAGGGGTTTTGGGCTCGGAGGGCTAGGACGTCCGTAGATGTCCTAGGGCCAGGCGTACTGGTCGGTAGGGTGGCTGGTTTTGGGGTGTTCAAGCGAAGGTTCAAGCGAAGATTCAAGCTGCTGCAGATAGTAGCATCAGAGATAGGTATTTAAACTCAAAATTGTGAAGTGTTTACTTAAATTTAAATTGTATGCAAATTGTTATGTAAAATGTTAGTTTATTTATCAAAATCTGGGAATGAATATGCTAGAGTAAGCGAATTTTTAGTGAATATTAAAATTTTCTGCTCTATTTTAATTCATGTTAGTTTAAATTAAATCCTGGTCCCTACAATTAATAACATGTACAATTAAGATATCATAGATAGGGAATAATCACTCGTAGATTATAATTTTACCTTCACACTTTTTTACATTGAGTAATTAGCATACTCTATCTCAATTTTAAAATTAATTGTGCACAGCAACGCTAACCCAATTCCTTTCCATTGTCTAGTGCTAGGTGACTTATATTTGTAGCCAATTACTATCATGATCAATCGATCTTGTTGACATCCTCTAATTGAGTTGAGAAACATAAAATCCACGTTGTGATTAGTTATTGTCAAACAACGAAATGAGAAGTCTTGCAAATATTATCTCAGTCCTACTGGTAGTAATCCAACAACAATTCAATAACTTTTGGAAATAATACATTTATATTATTTAATCTTCTAATCGTTAGGACTTAAATGGACAATAAAAGTATTTATTGATTTACAAAATCCCTTCTGGGCAACTTGTTTGACTAAGAACTTTGAGCCCTGCTAGTGTGAACAATGACCATCTTTAGCACCATCATGTGTACAGATTACTAGTATTATAATTTGTAGATGATCCATGTTACTATTACTTGTTGGAATAATCTCTATATGAGTATACCATTTCTTATAATTAATTCATATATCTTTGATCCTTACTTATGTGTATTCTTTAATATTATCACAATAATCAATTGTAGGTATAGGTAAAAGACAAACCTTGTTGATTGAATTTAATCTTTAGTAAAGAATGTAGGGACTATCTTCACACAAATAATGAAGTTATTGATGTAGCATCTAAAAATTGGACGTGTTGATTGTGCAATACTTGTCTCCTTACTTTAAATTACTTGGTGGAAATTTGGATCCATTGGTTAGGTAAATTTTTAATTGGACTGGGTATTTATCTTTATGGCTATTACATATGTTTTATTTTAGTGATAGGATTGGCGAGGTGATCAAATCATGCCTAACTGACATGAGAATTTATGTTGTGGAGACCCTTGTTGGTACATGTTTAAATGATATATGATCTTTAATAGCTATCACTTTTAACATTTTTTAATAAATACACACACACACACACACACACACACACACACACACACACATATATATATATATATTCATGAAACACTACTTCATGAATATTTATTTACTTATTTTTATTAAAGGAGGGATGTTACATATGGTATCAGAGTGGTTTCAACCTTGTGACAGTGGATTGTTACGCCTTCCATTATGCTAATTTCAAATGATTAAATATGTTTAGCTAATCCAGTTTGATTTGTTCATGATAGGTATCATGGTGAGAGGACGTAGGACGAGTAGGAATCATGGTTTGGGAGGAAGAGTTATGCCTCCTCTGGTTGTATCCATGCCAGAGGGATCAGACCCTCAGGGAGATGAACAAACCACTGAGCAGGAGCAGTTTGTTATGGGAGATGTGGTATGTATGGTGAGATCCTTCAAGAGGATGTCAGAGGATTTGATCAGTCGCCTAGATTGAGATGAGGGAAGAGCGTTTGTGCCCAATGAGGGTTCACAACACACTCCAACAGGTAGTAGTATCATACATAGAGAACTCGAGAAATTGAATTTTCCTGAGTTCTGGGGTGCCATGGATGGCTTAGTCGTCGAGGCATGGTTGTAGAACATGGTGATGTACTTCGCACTTTTTGATTACACCTCCAACATGAAGGTCCACATGGATTTCTTTAAACTAAAAGGGAGTGATATAATTTGGTGGAAGACACTCCTACCTCAACTAAACATGGTCGTTGAAGACGTGTCATGGGAATTGTTTAAGGAATGATTTTGGGAGAGGTACTTGTCCGATGAATTCATTGAGCACCAGATCAATTATTTTAATGCCTTAAGATAGGGTAGTTGTATGGTACCAGAGTATGAGGCTAGGTTCATGGAGCTACTTAAATATGCTCCAAATATGAACACAGAGAAGTTAAAGGTCAACAAGTTTGTGTTTGACCTTAACGTCAACGTTTGTGTGAAGGTGAGGATCTTGATGTAAGTTTTAAACCTGTGAAGTAAAGCAATGCATATAGATTCTTAAGAAATGCAGAAATTAATCAATGGCTCATACACAGAGTACACATAGATTTTATACCGGAAACCCTCAACCAGGAAAACCTTTCTTATTTTCATTATCTCGAATTTCACCATTCACCATACAATATATACAATGTTTTTAGGTATTCCGTAGATACCAAAACCCTAATCCCTTAATCCGGGATTAATTTACAGACGCAGTTGTCGTATATGATGCACCCACACACACACACATGCAAAGAATATAACACATACCCAACACTTGATACCTCAGACATTACATGATGTAGTTCAAAAGTCCCTCATTGTTGAGGAAGAGATGAACATTGGGGGTCAGGGAAGGACTCCTTCTAGGAAGACTGGACAGATGACATCGAGAGTGTAGTAGCATCAAACACTAGCCAGATAGACTTATGGGCATCAAGATATTCCAGAGGACCTGTGTTCTCAACACTGCGACGACAGATTCCTCAACGGAGGACTCCTTACAGAGCACCACAACAAAATTAGAAGCGTCGTTTGTAGCAGTAGAAAAATTTTAGATATGGTTAGAAAAATAGATGAGTACAATAGGCTCCTATGCCATCAACTTCTACCTCTGGGACTAGGAATACCAGACCGAAGAATGGATTTTGGAAATGTGGAGAGCCACATTACCAAAGTAACTTTCCTATTGAGAAGGAAAAAGCTATCGGATCAACAGGACCTACAACAGTTGGAGATTTTGGAAAGGCTCACAGGATACATGAAACGATGAATAATCATCAGAACAAGCACTAGTCCACTATGATCGAGACGTCAGGTATGATTACTGATCAAACTTTTAGTATTTTGATGGATCCAAGAGCTACTGAGAGCTTTATTTATAGTGAAACACTTAAGAGGGTTAATTTAAAGGCAGACGAGCAAGACAATATCAGATATGTAGAAATGTCATCGGGATCCAAACATAACGTCGGAGGAAAGGTTATGGATTGTAGCATTAACTTGGGTGATTTTGTAACAAATGCCAACCTTTATGTCACAATTTTAGGATCTTATGACATAGTGATTGGCATGGACTGGCTGGAATCATTTGATGTGATAATTAACTACAAGATGAAATGGTTAAGTTTGACAGATGATTTGGGATAAAGTAGGGTGATTGTAGGAAGAAACCAGGGAGTTTCATTGAGATTTATGTCTTCCCTACAATTACAGAAAAGTACCTGCAAGGGATGAAATTTATATGTCATCCTAGCACTTAACAAAAAGGGAGAGGCGGAAGGATTAGAAAACATTATGGTAGTATCAGAGTTTGCATATGTATTTCCATAGGAACTACTAGGTTTTACACTAGAAAGATAACTTGATTTTACCATAGATTTGAAACCTGGAACATAACTGATTTCAAGAATGACATATCGAATGTCAACGCTTGAATTGCAGGAGTTAAAAATGCAATTGAAGGAATTGTTAGACTTAGGACTTATATGTCCAAGTGTGTCACCATGGGGTGCACTAGTGATTTTTGTTAGAAATAAGGATGGATCGTGGAGGCTTTGTATTGACTATTGTCAGTTGAACAAGGCTACGATCAAGAACCAATATCTATTGCCAAGGATTGATGATTTATTTGATTAGATGAAGGGAGAAACCATTTTTTCTAAGATCGACTTGAGATCAAGATATCACCAGTTATGAATCAAAGAGGAAGATATCCCTAAGACCGCATTTAAGACAATATTTGGACGTTATGATTTCATTGTTTCGTTGTTTGGATTAACGAATGCCCTGGGCGTATTTATGATTTTGATAAATAGGGTATTTTGTAAATATTTGGACAAGTTTCTTCAAGTGTTTATTGATGACATAATGATTTATTATCGGATGAAAGAAGAGAATGATGAACACTTGAGATTGGTTTTATGGTGTCTAAGAGAAAACAAATTGTATGGGAAGCTATCGAAATGCTCTTTTTATCAATCGAACATTCATTACTTGGGACATATCATATCTGGAGAATGTATCATTGTGGATCCAACAAAATTAGAGGCTATCATGGAATCGCCATATCTGACAAATGTACAAGAAGTACATATATTTATGCATTTAGTAGGATATTACTAATGATTCGTCGAAGGTTTTTCTAAGATAGCAAATCCAATCACAGAATTGCAAAAGAAAAACAAGAAAATTGTATGGACAGAAAAATGCATGGAAGCATTTCAAAAGATTAAAGAGTTGTTAATAACAAATCAGATATTGAGGGTCCCTGAAATGGACAAATAATTCTTGGTATGCACAGACGCATCCAAGGAAGGTTTAGGTGGATATTTGATGCAAGATGATCGAGTGATCGCTTACATTTCAAGGAAATTAAGAAGGCATGAAGAGAACTACACAATGCATGACTTGGAGTTATTAAAGATTGTATATGCTTTGAAAGTATGGAGATAGTATCTGATTGGAAGAAAATTTGAATTCAAGACAAATAACTACGGATTGCAGCATATTTTTACTCAGAGTGAACTGAACACATGACAACATTGTTGGTCAAAACTACTTAGCGAATATGATTTTGAAATTACTTACATTAAAGGAACGATGAACAGAGTAGAAGATGTGATGAGTCGAAGACCACACATATTTTCGGTAATACCTCTTAAGAGGAATCTTCAAGAAACTATTCTATCTCTACAAATTGACGATGATTGGTAAAAGGAAGTTAAGGTTAGTATTGGACAAGATACCATGATGGTATTGAAATATGAAGGATATTCATTTGACGATGATAGATTGTTGAGGTATAACAACAAAATTTGCGTACCGCCTAATGATGAATTAAGAAGTTTGATTTTAAGGAAAGCTCATTGAGCAGTATATATGGCTCATCCAGGAGTCACGAAGCTAAAGGAAGACCTTAATCCTTTATTCTTCTAGAAAGGAATGAAAGCGTACATAGTTAGTTACGTGGAGAGATTTCTAGAATGTCAGCAAGTGAAGGCTAGACATAGACATCCAGCAAGATTGTTACAGCCACATGCTATTCTTGAATCGAAATGGGAGGTCATTTCGATGGATTTTATTGTTGGATTACCACTGACCGCAAGGAGACGCGATTCAATTTTTTTGGTCGTTGAAACTCTAAAGAAGAGTGCCCACTTTAACTATGTGTGTACAACGTATCAAGCACCAGATATAGCTATAGTTTATGTTAGCGATATTTTGATACTACATGATGTGCCAAGAAATATCATATCTAATCATGGATCAGTGTTTATAAGAAGTTTTTGGACTAGTTTCCAAAAGGCTTTGGGAATGAAACTGAATTTTAGTACAACATATCACCCAGAAACAGATGGACAAACAGAAATAATGAACTAGATCCTAGAGGATATGATTTGAATATATGTTATGGGTCAAAAGAAGTGTTGGGAGGACTTCTTTCCATTATTATATTTTACATACAACAACATTTACCAAAGTACGAATAAGATGGCACCATTTGAGTTTATTTATGGATGACCATGTCAGACGCCTCTGAGTTGGGATCGACTAGAGGATAGGGTCTTGGTGGGACCAAAAGTGATCCAAGAAATGGAAGAACATATGCAATCGATAAGACAGAGTATCAAGGAAGCACAATATCAACAGAAGAGTTATGTCGATTTGCATTGCATTAATCGTAGTTATGATGTTGGTGACAAAGTTTTCTCACGGGTAAAATTGCGTAAGAGCTCGATCAAATTTGGAAAGAGTGATAAGCTCTCTCTTAGGTTTGTGGGACCTTTCAAGGTTGTGGAAAGGAAAGGGCTTGTGGCTTATTGACTATCCTTACATGATTCTTTGAGGCATATGCACGATGTACTTCATGTATATTTTTTACGAGATTATATTAGTGATCCATCACATGTTATTGACATGAGTTATTTGCAGGTGTCGGATGAGGGTGTTTTCATGACAGAGCCAATCCACATACTGGACCATCGTACTCGACAACTATGGCGTCAAAAATTTGATTAGTTCAATGTCCATTTGGATAGTTATATCCCACATTCTGCTACGTGGGAGAACACATTTGAGATGCGTCAATTGTTTCCTTATTTGTTTGATAGATTAGATATGTAGACCTATGTCAGATACATTTATTTACTTGCATTTATAGACTGTACAAACTTCTAGACAAATTTTAAAACGAGAGGGGGTGTATGTAACATCTCGTTCTACTAATCACACTTATATTGACTTATTCTTTGTGGACACTTGCATGTAAGTGATCTAGTTATGGTACATTATGACTTCATTTCGATTATGAGTTATATATGATGGCGTTGATGTATTGTGATTTATTGTTACTTTTAGATGTATATGTATTGACAAATATTATCGATGATTTCTCCTAAGTGTGCAAGACATGATAGGTTATAAATGTTGATGGCATCAATGGATTTCCTTAGACTCTGGATTGAGTCAAGGAGTGGATTATATTTTGTTTGAGTATTTCATTTTATGCACATGTGAAATATGAAAGATTACAATATGATTTATGTATATGGATTATTGACACTGTTTTTGTCAATGTATTCAGGCTTGATGATGATTTCTAATCCGACTCACATAAGGAGTAAAGGGGTCATGAACAGAAACCGATCATTTGAGGGAGAGGTGTGGCAGTGTCCCTGTCACAACCTACTAGCACTCCCACTGTGATGTAAACTATAGGTTAATTATTATCTAGTTCGAGAGGTTCATAATGTCATGAGGGAAGATTGAGATAGGCATTCATGAATATTTCTAAGGGGTGCGCAATAAGGTGAAATCCTTATTCCTTAGAATCCCTTAGTCTCTCACAAGGTCAATCGAATGGAGTGTTGACTCTAAGGGTCAGACAACTTCCAAAACCAGACAAAGGTGAATGGCACCCTTGGAGCATGGAGGTGTGTCTTGAAGGGAATGTCATGTAACACACCCACGATGGGGTGAAAATAAAAATAAAATGTCCTCCTTACAGGCACATATCCTTTCCCTCTACGATTCCTAATTTGGGAAGTTCGGGACTCAGCCTGACCCTCTGGTCAAGGTTCTCTAATTCTCTAAGTCAAACAAGACTTAGAGACCTTGATAGTCTCACTTCTTAATCAAACATAGGCCCTTCCATCTTCTAGTGCAGGTATTATGATAGTCGAGACCTTCTCCTTCGTGCTTCAGCGAAGTCTCGGAGTTGGTGTTATCCCCTTTTCTATTGGCCCCTCCTCGGATGTCACCTTGGGCGATGACATCACACAAACACACAATTGCGGGCACAGCCAAAGGCAGTTTGAAACTAAACTAATTTTTGGCCCATAATTCTCCTCGAGTCTCCACGTGTCCTTTCTCCAAAACCAGGGTTTCGATTGCATCATGCCCTCAACTTTTTAAAGTTTGCGCACCTCCAATCCCCACAATACTACAGGACCGTCGGTCTCCTGATCTTGATGGTACTGTCTAAACTGACGGTTCATATCTTCCCTTTTGAAATCCACGGACCAGATCTTCACCTCCTAAATCAACGGATGTGATCTCCTTCGTGATTCCATACTTCAGACTTTTCAAATCCCAAACCCTCCTTTATTTCGTACATCAATCTTCTGGAGTTGACGATATACAAACACTTGTCCTCCTAATCAATGACCCTACTTCTACTTCGAGTGTTTTACCTTTCAACTAGATCAATGGTCCTGTGGCCCTCTTCTCGATCAACGGTCAAGATCTCCTTCGGGTCTCAGGACTTCTGAGATCTCAAATCTCAAACTTCACCCTTTTTCCCAATGGCTTTTATCTGAAGGCTATAATCCACTGATGTGTTTCCACTTGATCTGATGATCAAGGATTACTTCATGCCTTTACTTGGATTCCACAGATTTGTGCCACCTATCCTTTGGATCTGACGATCGAGGACTGCTTCGGGCCTTTACCCGGAGTCCACAGATTCACGCCACGTCCCTTCTTAATCTGACGACTATGAATTACTTCAGGACTTTATTCGGAGTCCACATATTCACGCCATGTATCTAATGAACTCCGACAACTCAGATTCACTTGGGTTATCTGACACCTGAGATTTACTTCGGATTATCTGAGGATTCAGATTCACTCCAGTTGATTGGATGATTGATATTTACTTCGACTCTCTGGATTTCTGGACTTTGGGAGTCTCAGATCTCAACTGAAAACTCTCGCACAAGTTTCCCTAGATTCCACAATATGTTTCCACGTATCCCTCTAGATCCAGTGGTCCATATTCACTTCATGTCTTCAGGGTTTGGGAATATCAACTTTCAACTGAGAACCCTCTAACATATTCCTCTGAAGTCTGTGATCCGTCACCATGTATCCCTCTAGATATGGTGGTCCATATTCACCTCTTGGTGATGGACGGCTTCAAATTACTTCGAGACTTCAGAACTTTATTAAGTTCCCTTCTCCTACATGTGCCAAGTGCTAAGGTTCGTGCACCTTTCTTAGATCAGACGGATGTCGATCCTTGGCGTTGTGATCCAATGACCATTGTCACTCCTCCTCTTGAGCTTTTGACTTACTCTGACTTAGAATATTTTCTAAGTGCTAGAAGGATTTGACCTTTGCTCCTCCTATGGGCCTGTCTCCTGGATTTTTTCTGCACTCCTAAAAACACTATCTCTTCTAGGCTTGATCTCCTTGAATATTTTTCCATCCCATGTGCTCCTTGCATTTCAGGGATCATGTCGAACTCAGATCGAAGGTCAACAGTGATCAATGGTTCACAGAAATTGTGGGGCCCCAACATGTGTACTCTTTACCAGAGAGTTTGACCTCCGCAATCTAGAAAATTCTCACTCGATTCTAGTCTAACCGAGATCGTTTATCTTCCCGCCCATCGACATCAATAACAAGTGTGAATTATGGGCTGCAAACTAGTGTGTCTACTATTTTCACCTTCATGCTACATAGTGATTCCCTACCCTCGATCTCTGTTCATAGATCGACGGTTCATAGAAATTGCGGGGTTCAACTTGACTATCGTGCAATTTTACATCTCGGAGCCTCGAGCTCCAAGGTTCCTGGACCCAGGTCACATGGATATTCATATAACTCCTGGTCTATAATCCCTGCTCTTAGTCGGGTTTCTGGTTAAGGAATAGGCGTGATTTTAGAGTCTCCTAGACTACTATTCTGAAGGGAACACCTTCCCAACTCATAGAGATTTAAGCTTTGAATCAAGGCAAAGTAACTTGTGAAGTTACCAAAATGGTAGCTATGCCCATAGGCTTGCTCCGAATCTGGAACGATGATGTAAATTCCTGGGGAAAATGCCTTCGAGTGATTAAACTGGGACGTATGAAAATTCAAGCAGAAATATAGCTTCTCAAGGGAACAAACACATACTCATAACTTAATCATTTAACACAGAGAAAGAACCCTTTATAGACATGTAAATACTCACATGCATCCATTATTTAAAATTCAAAGCATAAGGCAAGAAAACACTTATCATAACCATAGAGTGTGATGTTACTGCTAAAAGGGGTGCTCGTTTCCACCCAACCATAGGCTCAGTCACTCCTAATGGATTTATCACTGGCTACCCCCAAGCTTAAACCATGATGCTTTGATATTCAATCTCTTACTTCCAACTCAATGGAAGTTAGGGATGAAGGTTACTCTCCTTCTCCCAATACAGAAATAGATAAGGATGAAGGTTACTCTCCTTCTCCTTGCTCAATCTCTATTTTATGTGATTAGAACTCATTGTTCCTCTTTTAGTCCTTCCTTTGACCTGAGAGCTTCCGCTCTCATCTCTTCATTTTTTTGAGGGTCGTCATCTGCCCACCACACTTTCTTATGTACCTTCCTCAGCAAGATTACATGTGGCTTGAATTCCCAATCCGTGGTCAGGTTTGGAATCCTTATGGATGGGCGATCTACCCCATCCCCTCATTAACTCTTAAGGAGGTCTTCCGATCTACCAGCTCGACTGTAATTCATTCATGGGTCATAAGGTTGTTCTAATCTGAGAAATTAATTGCAACATGGTTCTGGTTCGGTGGAGGTTAACACAACCATTCTGGGTCCCCTCCACCTCCTTTCATAGCATTTGTGATTTTCTCTTAGCACATCCCCTCTTTTAACAATCATGCAGCACGTAACCATTTTCTATTAAAATAACAAAATTTACATGCATCGACCTTTTGTACAAAGGTACATCAAATCAAACATTCACACTTTTAGGTTTTCCATAGTTCCTTGGCCAATATAGTTATATTTACAGATTGGGGGAAACAGGGTGTTACACGTCGTGTAATTAAAATGTGAGTCAATAAATCTAGATGGCCTAGAAAATTAATAAAATTCTTAGACCTTAATAGGACAGAGCATTAATTAATCAGTAAATTAAAAACTTAGAAGCCTAACCAGAGTCTGAGCCTAAATCTAGACTAAGTCTAAGTCTAAATTTAAATAAGGACTAAATAAAATATGAAATAAGTTAAAATATTTTAAGAAGGCATGAAGAGAACTACACAATGCATGACTTGGAGTTATTAAAGATTGTATATGATTTGAAAGTATGGAGATAGTATCTGATTGGACGAAAATTTGAATTAAAGACAAATCACTACGGATTGCAGCATATTTTTACTTAGAGTAATTTGAACGCGTGACAACAGTGTTGGTAAAAACTACTTAGTGAATATGATTTCAAAATTACTTACATTAAAGGAACGATGAACAGAGTAGAAGATGTGCTGAGTCGGAGACCACACATATTCTCAGTAATACCTCTTAAGAAAAATCTTCGAGAAAATATTCTAGCTCTATAGATTGACGATTATTCGTAAAAGGAAGTTAAGGTTAGTATTGGACAAGATACCATGATGGTATTGAAGTATGAAGGATATTCATTTGACGGTGATGGATTGTTGAGGTATAACAACAAAAAATATGTATCACCTAATGATGAATTAATAATTTTGATTCTAAGAAAAGCTCATCGAGCAGTATATATGGCTCATCCAGGAGTCACGAAGTTGAAGGAAGACCTTAATCCTTTATTCTTCTGGAAAGGAATGAAAGCGTACATAGTTAGTGACATGGAGAGATGTCTAGAATGTCAGCAAGTGAAGGCTGGACATAGACATCCAATAGGATTGTTACAGCCACATGCTATTCCTGAATCAAAATGGGAGGTCATTTTGATGGATTTTATTGTTGGATTACCACTGACCGCAAGGAGACGCGATTCAATTTTTTTGGTCATTGATACTCTGACGAAGAGTGCCCACTTTAACCCTATGTGTACGACGTATCAGGCACCATATATAGCTATATTGTTTTTTAGCAAGATTGTGATACTACACAATGTGCCAAGAAATATCATATCTGATCATGGATCGGTTTTTACAGGAAGTTTTTGGACTATTTTCCAAGAGGCTTTGGGAATGAAACTGAATTTTAGTAAAACATATCACCCAGAAATAGATGGACAAACAGAAAGAACGAACCAGATCTTGGAGGATATGCTTCAAATATATGTGATGGGTTGACATAAGTGTTGGGATGACTTCTTTCCATTAGTATATTTTACATACAACAACATTTACGAGAGTATGAATAAGATGGCACCATTTGAGTTTCTTTATGGATGACTGTGTCAGATGCCTCTGAGTTGGGACCGACTAGAGGGTAGGGTCTTCGTGGGACCAGAAGTGATCCAAGAAATTGAAGAATAAATGCAATCTATAAGACAGAGGATCAAGGAAGCGTAATATCGACAGAAGATTTATGCCGATGTGCATTGCAGTAATCATAGTTATGATGTTGGTGACAGAGTTTTGTTGCGGGTAAAATCGCGTAAGAGTTTGATCAAATTTGGAAAGGGTGATAAACTCTCTCTTAGGTTTGTGGGACCTTTCAAGGCTGTCAAAAGGAAAGGGCTTGTGGCTTATTGACTGTCCTTGCCTGATTCTTTGAGGCATATGCATGATGTATTTCATGTATCTTTTTTACAAGGTTATATTAGTGATCCATCACATGTTATTGACATGAGTTATTTGCAGGTGTTGGATAAGGGTGTTTTCATGGCGGAGCCAATCCGCATACTAGACCATCATACTTGACAACTACGATGTCAAAAATTCGATTATTTCAAGGTCCATTAGGATAGTTATATCCCACATTCTTCTACGTGGGAGAACACATTTGAGATGCGTCAACAGTTTCCTTATTTGTTTGATAGATTAGATATGTAGACCTATGTCAGATACACTTATTTACTTGCGTTTATAGACTTCTAGACAAATTTTAAAACAAGAGGGGGTTTATATAACATCTCATTCTATTGATCACACTTATATTGACTTATTCTTTGTGGACACTTGCGTGCAAGTGATCTAGTTATGGTACATTATGACTTCGTTTCGATTATGAGTTATATATGATGATGTTGATGTATTGTGATTTATTGTTACTTTCATATGTATATGTATTGACAGATATTATTGATTATTTCTCTTGAGTGTGTAGGACATGATAGGTTATGGATGTTGATGGCATCAATGGATTTCATTGGAATCTGGATTGATTCAGGGAGTGGATTGTATTTTGTTTGAGTATTTCATTTTATGCACATGTGAAATATGAAAGATTACAATATGATTTATGTATATGGATTATTGACACTGTTTTTGTCAGTGGATGTAGGCTTGATGATGATTGTTAATCTGACTCACATAAGGATTAAAGGGGTCATGCACAGAAACCGGACATTTGAGGGAGAGGTATGGAAGTGTCCCTGTCACAACCTACTATCATTCTCACTGTGACGTAAACTATAGGTTAATTATTATCTAGTTCGAGAGGTTCATGATGTCATGAGGGCATACTGAGATAGGCATTCATGAAGATTTATAAGAGGCATGCAATAATGTGAAATCCTTATTCCTTAGAATCCCTTAGTCTCTCACAAGGTCGATCGAATGGAGTGTTGACTCCAAGGGTTGGGAAACTTCCAAAACCATAAAAAGGCGAGTGGAACCCTTGGAGCTTGGAGGTGCATCTTGAACGACACGTCGTATAACACACCCACAATGGGGCGAGAAAAAAAAATTGTCATCCTTACAAGAACATATCCTTTCCCTCTACGATTCTTAATTTGGGAAGTCTGGAACTCACCCCGACCCTCTGGTTAAGGTTATCCAATTCTCTAAGTCAAACCAGGCTTAGAGACCTTAATAGTCTCACCTCTTAATCAAACACAGGCCCTTCTGACTTCTGGTGCAGGTCTTATGATACCCGCGACCTTCTCCTTCGTGCTTCAATGAAGTCTCGGAGTTAGCGTTAGCCCCTTTTCTCTTGGCCCCTCCTTGGATGTGACCTTGGGAGATGACCTCACACAAACACACAATTGTGGGCATGGCCAAAGGTAGTTTGAAACCAAACTACTTTTCGGACCGCAATTCTCCTCGAGCCTCCACGTGTCCTTTCTCCAAAACCAAGGTTTGGATTGTGGCCCACCCTCAAATTTTTAAAGTTTGCACACCTCCAATCCCCGCAATGCTACAGGACCATCAATCTCTCGATATTGATGGTACTGTCTGAACTGATGGTTCATATCTGCCATTTTCAAATCCACGGACCAGATCTACCCCTCCTAAATCAACAGATGTGATCTCCTTCATGATTCTGGACTTCAGACTTTTCAAATATAAAACCCTTATTTCCTTCATAAATCAATCTTCCAGAGTTGACTATCCATGGACACCTATCCTTCTAATCAATGACCCTGCCTCTACTTCGAGTGTTTGACCTTTCAACTAGATCAACAGTGGTGTGGCCCTCTTCTTGATCAATGGTCAAGATCTCCTTCGGGTCTCCAGACTTATGAAATTTCAAATATCAAACTTCACCCTTTTTCCCAATGGATTTTATCTGAAGGCTATAATCCACTGACGCGTGTCCACTTGATTTAACGATCAAGGATTACTTCAGGACTTTACCCGGAGTCCACATATTTGTGCCACCTGTCCTCTGGATCTGACAATCGAGGATTTCTTCGGGTCTTTACCTGCAGTCCACAGATTCATGCCACGTCCCTTATTAATCTGGCGACTATGAATTACTTTGGGACTTTATCCAGAGTCCACAGAATCACACCACATCTCTACTGAACTCTGACGGCTCAGATTGACTTCGGGTGATCCGATGCCTGAGATTTACTTCGGACGATTTGACAATTCAGATTCACTCTAGTTGGTCGAATGATTGAGATTTACTTCGGCTCTTCGGCTCTCCGGACTTTGGGAGTCTCAGATATCAACTAAAAACTCTCTCACAGGCTTCCCCGCAGTCCACGATCTGTCGCCACGTGTCCCTCTTGATCTGGCGGTCCAAATTCACTTCGGGTCTTTGGGGTTAGGGAATCTCAACTTTCAACTGAGAACCCTTGAACATATTCCTCCGGAGTCTGCGATCCATCGCCACATATCCCTCTAGATATGACAGTCCAGATTCACCTCCTGGTGATGGATGGCCTCAAATTACTTCGAGACTTCAGAACTTTGGTAAGTTCCCTTCTCCTACGTGTGCCAAGTGTTGAGGTTCGTTCACCTTGCTTAGATCAGATGACTGTTGATCCTTGGCATTTTGATCCAACGACCACTGTCGGCCCTTCTCTTGAGATTCTGACTTACTTCGACTTAGAAGATTTTCTAAGTGCTCGAAGGATTCAACATTTTCTCCTCCTACGGGCTTGTCTCCTGGATTTCTTTTGCACTCCTAAAAATGCTATCTCTTATGAGCTTGATCTCCTTGAAGATTTCTCCATCCCATGCGCTCCTTGCATTTCAGAGATCGCGTTAAACTTAGATCGAAGGTCAATGGTGATCGACGGTTCACAGAAATTGTGGTGCCCCAACATGCATACTCTTTACAAGAGAGTTTGACCTCCGCAATCTGGAAAGTGCTCACTTGATTCTAATCAAACAAGGATCGTTGATCTTCCATCCCGTCGAGATCAACGACAAGGGTGAATTGCAATCCACGAACTAGCATGTCCACTATTTTCACCTTCATGCTCTGCAGTGATTCCCCACCCTCGATTTTTATTCATAGATCGACAGTTCATAGCAATTGTGGGGTCCAACTTGACTATCGTGCAATTTGACATCTTGGAGCCTCGAGCTCCAAGGTTCCTAGACCCAGGTCATGTGGATATTCATATAACTCCTGGGCTATAATCCCCGCTCTTAGTCGGGGTTTTGGTTGAGGATTAGGTGTGAGTTCAAAGTCTCCTAGACTATTGGTCTGAAGGGAACACCTTCCCAACTCGTGGAGCTTTAAGCTATGAATCAAGGAAAAGTAACTTGTGAAGTTACCAAAACGGTAGCTATGCCCAGAGGCTTGCTCCAACTCCGGAATGGTGATGTAAATTCCTGGGAAAAACACCTTCGAGTGATTAAACTGGGACGCATGAAAATTCAAGAAGAAATATAGGTTCTCAAGGGAACGAACGCATACTCATAACTTAATCATTTAATACAGCGAAAGAACCCTTTATAGACATGTAAATACTCACATGCATCCATTATTTACAATTCAAAGCATAAGGCAAGAAAACACTTATCAGAACCATAGAGTGTGATGTGACTACTGAAAGGGGTGCTCATTTCCACTCAACCATAGGCTCAGTCACTCCCAATGGATTTATCACTGGCCACCCCCGAGCTTAAGCCATGATGCTTTGAGATTCAATCTCTTACTTCCATCTCAACAGAAGTTAGGGATGAAGATTACTCTCCTTCTCCCAATACAAAAATAGATAAGGATGAAGGTTACTCTCCTTCTCCTGGCTCAATCTCTATTTTCTATGATTAGAACTCATTGTTCCTCTTTCAGTCCTTCCTCAGAACCGAGAGTTTTCGCTCTCATCTCTGTATTTTTCCGCAGGTCTTCCTGTGCCCACCACACTTTCTTCCTTGCCTTCCTTAGCAAGATTACGTGTGGCTCGAATTCCCAGTATGTGGTCAGGTATGGAAGCCTTACAGATGGGTGGTCTTCCCCATCCCCTCATTAACTCTTGAGGAGGTCTTCCCACCTACCAGCCCGACTGTAATTCATTCCTAGGTCAGAGGGTTGTTATAATCTGAGCAATTAATTCTAGCATGGTACTGGTTCGGTGGAGGTTAATGCAACCAATATGGGTCCCCTCCACCACCTTTCATAGCATTCATGGTTTTCTCTTAGCACATCCCCTCTTTCAGCAGTCATGCATCATGTAACCATTTTCTATTAAAATAATAGAATTTACATTCATTGACCTTTTGTACAAAGGTCCATCAAATCAAACATTCACACTTTTAGGTTTGCCATAGTTCCTTGACCAATATAGTTATATTTATAGACTGGGGGAAACAGGGTGTTACACGTCGTTTAATTAAAATGTGAGTCAATAAATCTAGATGGCCTAGAAAATTAGTAAAATGCTTAGACCTTAATAGGAAAGAGTATTAATTAATCAGTAAATTATAAACTTAGAAGCCTAACCGGAGTCTAAGCCTAAATCTAGACTAAGTCTAAGTCTAAATTTAAATAAGGACTAAATAAAATATGAAATAAGTTAAAAGATTTTAGATAAAATAAAACTCTAGGAAAAGAGTGAATACAAATTTAAAGGTTGGGAAAATTGTACATGTGTGCATGAAAATAATAAAAGAGGTTTTTAAAATAGAAAGAAATAAAACATGAGAGAATAGGTGTACACATAGAATAACATCTTGAGTCAAACTACCACTAAGTCTAACTAAAAGAAGACTCATAATCCAACTCTAACTAAGATCTAGTCAAGGGACACTCATTAAATGAGAATTTGGGGAACAAGGGACAACTAAGAGCGAAAATAGGAACACATTGGGGAATGTGAGGGAAAATAGCTTTTTAAATAAAATAAAAAGGGTAAATACATGTGCAACTTTGGAAGAGTGTGACACATGTGTTGGGTGAATAATCATTTAATTTAATTATTAAAAATGAATTATTTGTGCATGTCGACATGTGTCATTTGAGAAATTTCTATAAAACAAATGGAAAACAAGGGAAAGGGGTCACTTTTCTTAGTACTGTTATGTTTCCAAAATGTTTCTTGAATAAGTTTTTCTTGTGAGAGTTGGAATTCCAAACTTGGAGAGAGTGGAAGCTCTTCCTTGAGAGGAAAGTTTGGTTGCTAGTACTTTTTTTTTTGGTGTGTGACCCCTTTTCATTTTGGGTGGCTAAGGGGGAAGAAGAGTACCCCTAGCGTTGTCTGGGAGATATCGATGAAGTTCTATGATTAGCAAGTTGTTCCAAAAAAGGTACAACACAACCACATTGAATTGAAGATCAAATTGTACATATTCAAATCTGCAAGCGAAGATATTAGTATTTCGAGTTAGTTGAAGTTAAAGTTATGTTATATTTAATTAGTTCCTAGAATCAACCTTTTGAGCCCATAATTTCGTTATGAATTTTACTCATGGGAGAACATGGAAAAAATCAGATTTCTATAAGTGTAATAAATGCCACTATCAGAAGGAGAGTACACTTGTCTTCAAATTGAACGAATGGACCTTATTAGTCCCTGCCAAAGGCTTGGGACTATAGCAATGAGTTGTTCATTGACTTTCTATTAGTTGCTCATTGACTTTAAATTTTTGTTTTATATCAAATGTGTAACATAGGAAATAAAAAAATATATTTTTTTTAATAATAAAATAATATATTTTTCTAAAATTTGATTGGTTGATATATTTGATGTGTTATTGCAGGCTTCACGTAAATCAATGTATAAGTTTTACAAAGAAAGCCTGTATTTATTAGAGCCTGTTATACTGCACTGCAAAAGTTTTATCTCTTGCATGTGCTAGAGAGACTGGGATTTAGTTTGACCAGAATAAGATTTAATTCGGAATTCGAGGTCTCTGACATGCCACAAGGCAGTAGCCTTAGACACCATACCTGAGCTCGTCCTAAGCGCTTTGCAGTGCGATCTGGTTCTCACTTTCCTGGCCTGAGCTTGTCGGGCATCCTGTCTTTTCCGAGCTCGCTATTACAGAGAGAAAGGCAGGGCTCGGGCCATGGCCAAGGAAACCGTATTGTTTACCATGATAGCATAGCATGTAGTTTACAATTATTTCGGTTCAGAATTTAAGGGTTACAGCGAGAAGAAAGGCAGCTCGGTTGCATGTAAGGACGCCCTTATTCTAATTTTATGTGTAGAAGGACAGAAGATAATCCGTAAACAATGGAAGGGAGCATTGCATTTAGGTCATCATTGCCCACAGTCTCAAATCCAAGCATGCCTTCCGGCGATGATTCTAAGCACATTTCAAAAACCCAACTGCATTTTTCTGGCAACGAAAGATCTGGGTCCAACTTAGGTTTAAACCGGAGTCGCAGTCGACCTCATGAACTTCCGCGGAGTGCCAGAAACAGACAACCCGTTGTTTTCTGCAAGGCTCAACAAGTATAATTTTATAACTCAAATTCTGTAAATTTGCTTGATGGGCATTCCACGCAATTCCCAAATTTTGGGGGTGTTATAAGTATTTCTCGGTCTGAGATCAATTGGGTATGGTGGTATTGATTTGGGTTATGTGCAGGGAATTGGTATTAGAAGGCATCCGCCCCCTATAGGAGAGATTGAAGATAGCAAGCCTCGCAACATATTGGAGGAGATTGTTTGGAATAAGCACACAGAGGTTTCACAGGCAAGCTTCTACTATAAGCTTCATGTTATTATTCTGGTTTTTGGGATTTTCCAAGATAGTTTATATCTTTCAATATTTACTGTCACCAAACGAATAGCACAAACCCATATAAACTCAAATGTGATACGCTCCTGTACCAACCCTATATATTATCCGAAGCTCGAGGTTGCATATCTCGAATTTCGGTATCTGATATGTCCACCATTTCTGTAACCTCAATTTATGCATCCTCGAGCTTTGCGACCTCCAGGCGCACATCAAATCTGGATTTAGATGGGTCTTTACCAGTTACCATATTCAATGTGCTCGAAGGGGTTTTGATGGAGTTATGCTATTTTCTAGATTCCATGTACCATTACTCTAACCGTTGATTAATTTCAACCCCCACCCGGGCTGTAGAGCACCTCAGTTCTCTTGGTGCAATTGGATTTTTATATAGGTTTTCCGTTTTGTATATAAACAAATGAAGGAGAAGATGTCTCTGGAAAGTGTGAAGAACATCCTGTCGGATGTGCCTCCGCCCAAAGATTTTATTGGTGCATTGAAGGCCCGTGCAGAGGAAACAGCTTTGCCAGCTTTAATAGCTGAAGTGAAGAAAGCATCCCCCAGTAGAGGGGTTATCCAGCCCGACTTTGATCCTGTAAATTTCTTGTCAATATTGTCCCTTTGCACTGTGTTTTTATTCCTCTTTTATGGTACATTTTTCTTTGTTAATAAAGTTGTCTTGATCCTGTAAATTTCTTGTCAATATTGTCCCCTTCGAACTGTGTTTTTATTCCTCTTTTATGGTACATTTTTCTTTGTTAATAAAGTTGTCTACTTATTGGGCTTGATTTTGTAAAAAGAAACCGATCATGAGAAGATAAGATAATTTTATTAATTTTTACAGGTGAAAAAATAATAGGTCAATGTAATTAGAAAATACAACAAGCAACAAAAATAATCGGGAGTGCAATGCAACCTCTGAAAATTGAAGAAAAGAAAGCAAGAAAGGGTGGCTAAAGAGGGAAAACCCTAGAAAAGAGAGAAGCACGAAGATCTACTCAGAATTAGATATAGAACATGAGACAAACACATGAAACAAAGCACTATGTCTCGATGGTGGCAGGCCAGGGACACTATCCACGGAGTTGTGTACATACACACATGGAGATGCTTTGTACAGCCAATTGTACCATATTTTTCAACACTTAAAGAATGGATGCTTATTTCAGGTGTGCTCTCTTTTTCCTAGTTTACAGCTCCATTTTTGGATGACTAGATATGAGCTACCTGTGCCTGCCATAGTTTCTTCAGAAGAGGAGGCAATGCTATGGTTTTTAAATGGACTGATTGCATCAATGACAGGACTAAGTTTGGTGTGGGAACATGGTGGAATTTGATCAATGTCTGAACTTTTTTAGCTTTTTAGATTTGTGATCCGAAAGGCTCTTTTTGTTTTGTTAGTTGTTTTTTATCAGATTTTTAAATTTGTAACCAGAGAGAAGATCCTTCCACCACARGATTACCACACTCTTTGTTTATTATCCACRGCTAAGAGGAAGYTGGCTGTTGTGAAACAAGGTTCAAACAAAATAGTTTAATCACTCCCCCAATTCAACAAGGATTGCTCAAGAACCARTGACCTGTGTGAAGTGATTTGTGGAATCATCCAATTGATGTCAATTATTTCTCCATCTCCATAATCTGTATCGTTGTGCAACATTATTGTATCAATTAKTGAGATTTGTATCACTGTGCAACATGATTGTAACAGCTATGGATAAAGTAGTTCAAACTCTGTACCAGATATAGATAAAATAGTTCAAACTCTTTAAATTTACATTTCATGATTTTTAAACATTTAAATCATTTTTTATAATACAAGAAACACATTTAAATCATTTTTTATAATACAAGAAATATTGAAATGTTTTATGTTTTTCAATTATTACAAATACAACTAATAATATAAAAAATATTAAAATGTTTTATTCTTTTTTATTTAGTTTTACAAATTATATAATTTAGTATTATTTTAGTTTTAAATCATTATTTTATCAATTTTCAAATTTAATTAATAATATAAAAAACATTAAAAAAATTTACTTTTTTTTTCAGTTTTACAATTTATATAATTTAATCTTATTTACTTTTAAATCATTATTATTATGAATTTTAAAGACAGGGACTACGTTGCCTTGCAATACTTGTTTGAGTTAGAATACGTGTTAGAATATATGTCTTAGTTATTTACGAGTAGTTGACAGAGGCAAATTGAAATTAAGTTATTTGGAGGGACATACCGCCACTTTTGAATCGACTTAACCACACTTCATAACTGGAAAGATCTAACTTATGATACTCACAGAATTTAGAAGAAATCGTGGAAAATAACAGACTTGGTGATAGTTTAAAGAATGTCGAGCACTTTTTAATTATTATTCGTAACTTGTACTCACTTAGATTGCAACGATATAGTTGTTTTCGTAACTTGTATGAGAATCGTTTTCAACATAGATATCCATGATGATGAGAATATTTGTATACTAATATTACGTGTTTTAAAAAGAGATTTTCAATAATACCAATATCTAGGTGTTAATCATTTTAATATTATAATTTGGGTTCCGTATAAGCTAACTTTTGGAGATCTAAAAAGCTGGATGATATATTACAGTATAAAATTTAATAAATTATTATAATGAAAATCTATTTTTTTTTATTACTTTCCCTTTCTAAAACCTTCATAAAGAAGTATATGGATATAATAAAGTAGTAAAATTATACATATTACTTTGTTGACCTTACACTCACTTTACAAGTTATATTGTTTATGAATGAAATATGGGCCACTCACTCTATACTAATATTACGTGTTTTAAAACGAGATTTTCAATGATACCAATATCTAGGTGTTAATCATTTTTATATTATAATTTGGGTTCCATATAAGCTAACTTTTGGAGATCTAAAAATCTTCATGATATATTAAAGTATAAATTTAAATGCTCGATTATATATTACACTATAAAATTTAATAAATTTTTATAATGAAAACCAATTTTTTTTATTACTTTCCCTTTCTAAAACCTCCATAAAGAAGCATATGGATATAATAAAGTAGTAAAATTATACATATTACTTTGTTGACCTTACACTCACTTTATAACTTAAGTTTAATTGTTTATGAATGAAATATGGGCCACCCACTCCTACTTTGGTCTATAACAATCATAAATATTCATTGATCTCCCATGTCTTTATGTTTCTCAAAAAGGAATATACATTAAGAGTATGTTTGAGTATGTTTTTATGTCTTTTCTTACCTAGAAATATTTCAAAAGAGCGTTTTGTATGTGAATTACAAGAAAATATTATGTGTATTAAGAGAGTAATTTGTAATATTGTTTTCTATGTTAAATGGTGTTAGAAAGTTGGAATAAAACTTCCACACTTTTGCGTAAGTTAGTTATATCTATTTCCGAAATGAATTGTGGGTTTCTCTATTGCTTGCAAGTGTATGCTCGACATGATAAATAAATCTTAAAAAGTTGAGTTTAAGGGTTTCAGAGCTGCGGTGAACTTTTCTCTCGAGGGGTCTACACTAGGGTTTCCTTAGTCACAGACCCCACTCTCTTCCACATCGTGCCCTTGCTTTTGTCGGTAGTTCCTCCTCTCGATGGTTGTGGAGCCAAGCCGACCTCGGCTCTGGTTTTCCTTGAAGGTATCTCTTTTGGTTTGTTGATGCGACGGTCCTTGGTGATCTATTTTCTTGTTTGTTGTAGTCTGGATGTGATGGGTTTTCTTACAGGCTCAAGTTGATCCTCTGGTTCTAGTTATTCCTACGGTGGCTGGGCTAGGTTGATCCACAGTGGCTCTCTCTGATTTTGAGGGAAGAGGCGCCTGGTTTTTGTGTCTTTTATCTTCCACATTTCGGAAGAGGATTTGGACCAAAGCTATGAGGTCCTCGCTCAGGGCGTGCGGTGTTGAATAACACTTTGAGGTCCTCATTGGGGACGTGCAGTGTTGGGTAACACTTTGAAGTCCTTATTGGGGGTGTGCAACTATTTGGTCTTTTCCTTTCTTTTTTCGAGGTTATGGTGTGGATGATGAGAGGAAAAGAGTTTTATCTGCCTCTTTCGGGAGGTTTCTTTTTTGCAGCCTGCGAGTTGGCTTGATTAGCTACTGTCTATATGGTTTCTATTTGGACTTTGGTACCTCCAAGTCTTTGGGATGGCTTTGCCTTCGAGTTGTATTCTCAATCAAGAAAACAATTATATATCAATATAATGAGTAATTTTATGTTGGAAATAGTTATATCTATTTCCTACAAGAAAAATATCATAGAGAGGGATTAATAAGTTATATTTTTAAATATAATATGATAAAAATTTATTCATCACACATTTCAATTAGCTACTCCAATATAATATTTTGATTTGTAAATTATAATTTATAATTAAATTATATTAAAAACGTATTTATTATTAATATGCTACTTATTATCAAATGATATCATTAAATTGGCTTTTGAGGCCCTATTAAGGCAAGGTTGATTAGAGTGGATTTTGAGGCCCTATTAAGGCAAGGTTCATTAGAGTGGATTTTGAGTTATCATTGGCTTTCGAGGCCCTAATAAGACAAGGTTGATTAGAGTGGCTTTTGAGGTCCTATTAAGGCAAGGTTGATTATAGAGGAAAGGAAAGTGGACATCATAGGAAGTAATGTGGAGATATATCTTTGGCTTGAGATGAGAAATGATTTAGTTATAGTGATATATTTGATGGTGTATATATTAATGTCAATGTTTTAGTTAGAAGAATTATCTTATAAACTAAATTAATAAATGGATATTTATTTTTTTCTAGTCTAAATTCTTATCCAAATTTGGTAAGACTTTTGTTGGAAGTTAGAATTCGACTTGATTGATGGGAACCTTGACCATAATACTTTTCTTGCAAGTGTTTTAACCCATTTTAAGAACACCCATCATTTTCCACAATTTGTTGTAATTGGAGAAATTTTCTTGATAAAATTGTGTTCGTAGTTTTGAAATGCCCAACGTTTCGAGTGGACACTCCACCCATCATGGAGATGTAATCCAACCAACTTATTTGTTTTGACCAAACTAAAATTCTAGCCTTGGCCCCCTATTATTACACTCGGCTCATTCAGGAAGATATTGAAATAGAAAAGCACCCCAATAACTTTAATTCCGCCCCAACACTTCCTTATTACATCTCAACAACTATTTTGATTTTTTTCAGTTTTAGTCTTGACTCTCGTCCTATCATTCTTTTCTCTTTAATCTCTCTATGTTCTTAATTATCCTCGTTATTAACTTAGGTTATCTTCATTTTCAATCTATTCACCCAACCTTTTTCTCTAATTATTTAAATATTTCTTCTTTTTATTTTAATTAAAATATGTAGTCTTTATCAACTTATTTTTATTTTTACATAATTTCCCCAACAACTCCTTATTTTATCTCAACAACTATTTTGAATTTTTCAATATTAGTCTTTTTTTAACAACTCAATTTCCCCATTTTTTAATTTCAACGAGTATTTTGAAGTCATTTCTCTTTCAACAGTCACTTACCTCCCCTCATCTCTATTTATTCACATCTCGACACTCGTTTCCAACATATGATTTGTTTGTGTCCATGATGATGGGTGGAGTGTCCACTCGAAACGTTGGACATTTCAAAACTACAAACACAGTTTTATCCAAAAAAATTCTCCAAACACCAAAATTGTCAAAATTTAAAAAAAAAAGGAGTGGAGCAAGGAAAAACTTTGTCTTACCAAAAAAAATGAACTCATTGAAAAGATTGACTCTCTCCACTTATTAACTCATCCCTTGTCTTAATAGGATATAAGGTATTTGTTGAAGGGGTTGAAATACTTCTACATATTTAAGGTTCTAGTTTTAAAAGGGTGCTCTTACCTATGAGATAGGATAACACAAATGCTAAATATATTAATAATCCACTCTTAGTTGTGATGGGTCAAATGCATTATAGCACAAGTGTTAAATAGATTGATAATCCCCTCTTAATTGTGATGGGTCGAATGCATTATAGAATGAATGTTAAATGGATTGATAATCCCCTCTTAGTTTTGATGGGTCAAATGCATTAGGATGATTCCAAATGCTTACAACACCTTCCTCACCTATAGAAGGAATTTTTTTGCAATCATACCAAGGCGAGGTGGTGATCATGAGTTACATCCATCATGGTAACCTTGCTACTTAAATGGTAACCTATAATAAATAGTCAATATTTTTTCTAAAGGTGGAAAAACCTACCATAGCTCAGTCGTTAACTGGTAGTAAGGACAATCATTATTGGCTATTATCTATGAATGCAAGTTGCCTTATCACTATTATTCAAGGAAAACCATGCCACCTAAAATAACCTACTAGTGATATGTAAGGAGACAAACTTCAATGATATTAGATGCCATTAGGTCTTGGGTCATTAACATGTTTCTTTACATTCAAGGAAGACGGACTCTTAGCCAATCAGAAGTAGTTTTTGGTCTCACTGTCAGACCAAAACAAACGCTTTTAACCAAGATAGTATCTGCAAGAAAGCTCATGCCCCTTGTGGTTATCACTAAGGCTACCTCTAGTGGGGCCATGTGCTTTCCAATAGAATCTATCTTTAGTCCCATACATGAGACTTGATACTACCCCCATTTGCAGTTAATAAATAGTCAATGTTTATGACCACAATGGTTGTAATAATTTTAATTTTAATATTTTACTTATTGTTGTTCATATATAAATACAAATTATAATATATGTATGTGCATAATATGTCATATTGTTGAGATTATAAAAAATAAGATTATAAATAAGGTCAATTGGGTCTATCTTATCCTCCATGCTCGAGTTCCCTTTAATGACATGTTCATTTTTCATGAGTTACGAGGAATATTTCACCCTTTTATACACACTAGAGGGTGGGGTGCATAGCTACATGTACAAAAAATATAGTTTGTAAACAACATAATATAAAATATTATATTACAAATACTTAATTGATATATTTTTCTTTTGTTGTTGATGATGATCATTACTTATAAAGATCAAATTTGGTTTATTGGAAGTTAATAAAATTGATAAGGAATTAATTGATTTATTTTATCATTTTGTTGCTATGGTTGAAAATATTGGAGAGAAACATTTCTATATTTTTTCAGTTTTCATGAATTAACAAGTTATGAAGAACGATAGAGTTTATTTAATGAAGTATTTTAGATTTTTTTCAATTTGAAAAAAAAAATATTTTATAGTAATGATTATAAATTGATGATGAGGATGGTGTTGACCATCCCCCAGCCAAAGGAATTACACTAAATATTTTTCAAAATGTCATTTATATATTTCAACATGGTGGAAATGAAAGCACCAAAATCATTATTGTTTTCATAAGAGATATTAAAAAATAATTAAGTTATGAAAGTGAGTAAAGACATGTCTTATATTATTCAAGGAAAAATCAAGTTAAAATGAAATAGTGTTCATCCTCAATCTTTATTGTATCACAAAAATTTTCAAATCCACTCATCCTAAAGTGTCTTTGGGTTAGTCACCTTGTGATTTCACCATTAATAATAAACTATAATTTTATTGGGATTGTAATTGTTGTTAGAATATTCACCAATACTAAGAGGGGGGGGGTGAGGGGTGAATCTGTATTGAACATTGTTTACCATTTTTAACTTTAAGCACATCATGTAAACATTAACCATTAACAATTCCATTCATCATGACAAAAAAACATATAGTACAGAACACAATGATTTTTACGTGGAAACCCAAATGGGAGAAAACCACATAATGTTTTTCTTATATCATGTTAAGATTACATGCATAGGAAGCACCGACTTCCAAGATTATCTAGCACCAATGGGAAGGATGAACCAACCGCCTGATTTATAGGCACCAACCTGAAGGAAGCTCCAACTCCCTGATTTACCAACACCAACTGGAAGGAGGCACCAACCCCTTGGCTTTACCATCTCCAACTAGAAGGAAGCACCCACTCCCTAAAACACATGCACCAAGATGCACGCTTCATTCCATAGACAATCCTTCAAACCCTAGCAAGACTCATAGCATCATTCGCAGTATGTAATCACTAACAAAAACATCCACTGACCGCAACATTTATTCATGGAAACGTCCACTAATGACAACATCACAACTTCATATCAGAGCATACGACAACAATGCAACCTTACATCAATATCACAAGATTATAGCATACCTTGATAATAATAAGGACCTTAAGAGAATCCTTTAGACTTCCATTACACATGAGAAAGACACCTCAACAACTTGAGCGCACCTCAAACTTGGTCTCTTTGTTGATTGCACTAAAAATTTGAAATTCTATCATGTATTTATAGTAATTTAGTCCCCAAAAATTAGTTGATCGGACCTCAATTTTTTGGCTAGTTTATCAGACGGAAAAACTCATATCTCCTCA
Organism: Picea engelmannii; assembly: GCA_009831015.1. Taxonomy (NCBI): domain Eukaryota; kingdom Viridiplantae; phylum Streptophyta; class Pinopsida; order Pinales; family Pinaceae; genus Picea; species Picea engelmannii. Next base: position 990,376 of record ML779114.1, on the reverse strand, counting down.
TTCCTAGGGATTTAGAGGGACTTCCATATATTGTTGGAAAGGTATCGGAATAAGATTTCTAGCCATGTAACGTTTTCTTCCATTTAAGTTATTTATATAGGGTAAAATTTTCCTAAAATATAGGATATCTAAATTGACCAAAAATTAATACTTTCAACAATCTCTAGCTTGCAATATTTATATTAGACACCTGCAGGCTTGTAATATTTATATTGGACATCTTTTGGGATTCATTCATGTACAAATCAAAGTGGGCATGTGGAAACAACCACATTTTATCTCATATCATGAGGGCCATGCTTAAAAGCTACGCCATAAGGGGACAATTTAGAGTTATATACATTTATGTCAAGGCTCCTTCAAGGTTCTTCAGGGCTTCTTCAAGTAGAAACATTATCATCACTTTTAGGGGATTCTTGGATTAGCTTTAGGGATTCTTCTAAGGTTAACATCAATGACAACCATTTTTACAACAATCTCCCCCTTTGGCATTGATGACAACTTAGTAAAACCATTTTTCTCCCCTATCTTCGTGCTCTGATCCCAATGACAGTATTGTCCTCTTGTATTCATGTTGGCTCCCACTGTCTTCATGCTTCTATTTTTCCTATTTTTCTCTCCCCCTTTGACATCAATGGAAAAGGGTAACTCTCCCTGACACTATTCCCCTTTTTGTCCTTGCAGAAGATTATGGAAATCAATTTGGATCAGAAATTATTCCCATTTTTTGTCGAAGATACTCAAAGGTATCCCTAGAAAGAGGCTTTGCTAAGATGTCTGCAATATGTTATTTTGTCCCCGTTTACTCCAACTTGATATTCTTTTCTATGACTTGTTCACACAAAAAGTTGAACTTAATAGGAATATGTTTGGTATTGGAATGCATCACTAGATTCTTGGAGGTGCTTATATCAATGTTGTTGTCACATATTATGTTAAGCTCCAATATTGGCTCATTACCCCTTAATTGGGGCATATTGCATTAGTAATTTTATTTTATTTATGTCGGATTTATTCCATTAGTTGTAATTATACCTCCTAGTCTCCTATATATACCAAGGAGACATTTTCATTTGGAATCATCTTGTACTTGAACATTTATGTGGGGTAAACGGAGGTTGCCTCCTTGAAGAGGCTTATTATCTGAAATTATTTATTTTTCAATTTTTTGAGTACTTATTCTGAGGTTTTTCTATGCTATAATGATAATTGGTTCTTAACATATGGTATCAGAGCTCAAGGTCTTGGGGTTTCGCTGCTACATCTGAAACACCTTGGAATTTTCACTATAACTTTTTTTCTACAATGTTTCAGAAGGAACAACTTGGAGGATAGTTATTATATGGATCAAGGTACGTTGGGTTAAAATTTCATCTCCTAAGGCCTTATACTTTCGGAGATACAACCAGTGAAAGATAGGGTTCTGGAATCATCCTAAACTGAGTTATTGCGGAATTTTCGCTATAAAAAAATTTATGTAATGTTTCAGACCCTAAAATCCAGAGGCTATTCACAGAAATTAGTAAAGTATCTATGGTAAAAATTTCAGCTTCTGGTTCATCTTACATTTGTATATACACCCTATGGAAGATAGGGTATCTGACTAGTCCTATTGACTAGTCTCAAGAAGGTGTTCTAGGTAAAACAATCATAACTTCTTCCTAGAGTATCCAAATTGAGTGAGACTAGTTGCATTGGATAGTGGCCAGTCTATAGTATTTTGGGTATGAGTTTCGGAATTTTATATCAATTATTTTGTGCGGGGCACATTATACAAGTGATATCTCCTGGAAAGGCCAAAAATCATCAAGTTGTGGGGAAGTTACCATAAATTCCACTTGGCACATCCAATTTTGATCAGAACTATGGCATTGCAGAGAAGAAATATCAGAGAACTACATAAAATAAAGTTTCATACCCACAAGGGCTGAAACTTGGGAGATACAACAGAATAAATATTGTCTAGCAGAACTACCTCAAAATCAAGGTTCAAAAGTGATACTTGGCCAACATGCCACCAAAAATGGGAACTTCTACACCAAATAAGCCTCCAGAAAATCCTACCTGGAATCTTGATGAAGGTGAAGAAATGCGTAGGGACACAAATGATTTAAAAAAGAAGATAGTAAAAAAAGATGAACTACAAGAGATGGAAGCTAAGTTGGAGGAAAAGATGGATGGTTTAAAAGAGGAGATCATGGAAGTATTGAAAAAATTCGTCGCAGAGAAGACACCTGAAAGTGAAAATGCATCCCATGAAATTCATGATGAGAACACAAGGAAGGTGAATCAAGAATAGAGAAACTCCAACTTTGGGTTGAAGACCAACCACGTTCCTAAGATCGATATGAGGAAATTTGATGACAAGGACCCAATCACATGGATACTTCAGATGGAGCAATTCTTTGATCTACATAATGTGCCACATACACAAAAGGTATGAATTTCTTCTTTATATTTAGAACAAAATCAATGTGTATGGTATCGATGGCTTTTTTCTCGCAAATCAATCATCACTTGGACAATTTTCACGAAAGAAATGATAGCACACTATGAGGATACAAGGAGAAATGCCTTCTTTATCCAATTGATAAATATCAAGCAAAAGGGTTCAGTTACCGAGCACATTGAGAACTTCCAAAGATTAAATATAAAGGTAACAGATATTCTAGATGAGCACTTGATTGATGTATTCATAGGAACTTTAAAGGATAACATTCAACATGAGGTTCTCCTTTGGGAACCCAAATCATTGGAGAATGCATTTAAGGTGGCAAGAAATGTTGAAAGTAAAAATATGGCTATGGCTACTAGAAGGACCAATCCTAACATCTATAGAGAGAACAATGATCCTTCTTCTAAAACACCTTAACCTAAAAGGTTGACACCTCAGCAATTGGAGGAAAGAAAAGCAAAAGGTTTATGCTTTAATTGTGACAACAAGTACAGTAAGGGACATAAGTGTGGTGAGAATAAATTATTCTACAGAGATTGTGAAGAGGAAGAAGAACAAGAACAAGAACCATCTCAAGATGAAAACGTAGAAGCAATTTCGTCTGAAGAGTTGACTCCCACGATATCGTGTAATGCATTGGCTGAAATTAGAACTCCTCAAACCCTCAAGATCGAAGGATACATCAAAAAGAAAAAGGTAATAGTCCTAACTGATTCTGGAAATACTCATAATTTCATTCACTATAAATTAGCCAAATCTCTCGATTGCTTTGTATGTCCAACGCTAGAGTTTCAAGTAATGATAGAAGGTGCAGGAACTATCAGTTGCTCAGGAAAATGCAATAAGATCAATCTTACTATGGGGGAATATGTAATGAATAGTCCAATGATTTTTATACCCATGGGTGGTGTGAATGTTGTAATAGGAATCCAATGGTTACAATCATTAGGAACAGTGGATTTTAATTTTCAATAACTTTTCATGAAATTTTCATTGGAAGGAAAAGAAATTGAGTTAAGAGGTATCATAGGGAAACCTAGTAAGGTGATAAGCTCTAATGGCATGACAAAATTATTGAAAAAGGGGCATCAAGGCGTTATTGCACAACTATGCTCACTAGATGTTCAAACATCTAAGCCATCTATTCCTCAAGATCTCCAAGGGATCATTG
>ML779114.1:955499-979846 GCA_009831015.1 Picea engelmannii | reverse complement strand
TGGTGTTCCATTTTTTTGTAAATTCTCCTTGCCTATCCATGACCTACCTTCCAGTGGTTAGAATGTTCCTAATGGAACCCTCTCTAATACCAATTGTTAGAATATTCACCAATATTGACAGGGGAGGGGTGAATCAGTATTGAACATATTTTACCATTTTTAACTTTAAGAACATCATGTAAACATTAACCATTAACAATGAAATTCATCGTCACAAAACAAACCATACAAAAAACATAATTACTTTATGTGGAAACCCAAATGGAATAAAAAAACACAATTATTTTCTTATATCATATTAAGATTACATTCATATGAAGCACCAACTTCCAAGATTCTCCAACACCAACTAGAAGGAGGCACCAACCCCTTGATTTACAAGAACCAACCTAAAGGAATATCCAACTCCCTTATTTACCAGCACCAACTGGAAGGAGGCACCAACCCCCCGGATTTACCAGCTCCAATTGGAATGAAGTACCCACTCCCTAAAACATGGGCACCAACCGTAAACAATCCTTTAAACCCTAGAAAGACTCATAACATCACTCCCAGTATGTAATCACCAATGAAAAAATTCACTGATGATAACACATATTCATGATGACATCCACTAATAGAAAAATCCACTCACGACAACATCACCACTCCATATTAGAGCATACAACATCATTGCAATCTTACGACAACATCAAAATTGTATAGCATACCTTAAGAATCAGAAGGACCTTAAGAGAATCCTTTAGACTTGCCTTGCACGCCAGAAATACACCCTAACACCTTAAGTGCACGTCATACTTGATCTCTTCATTGGTTTCTCTAAAAATGCAAAATTCTATCATGTATTTATATCAATTCTATCCCCAAAAATTAGTTGATCCAACCTCAATTTTCTGGCTAGGTTCTCGGACAGAAAAATTCATATCTCCTCATTACTACAGAGTTAGTGGGACTTAAATATATCATTGATAAGGTATCAAAATAATGTTTCCATCCATGTAACTTGTTATTCCATTTGAGTTATTTATTTGGGGTATGAATTCCCTAAAATATAGAGTATCCAAATTGACCAAAAATTAATACTTTCAACAATATCCATCTTGCAATCTTTATCTTCGACATCTATAGGATTGTAATATTTATATTGGACATTTTTTGGATCCATTTTTGTACAACTCAAAGTGGGCATGTGGAAACAACCACATTTTATCTCATCTCGTGAGGGCCATGCTTAAAATCTATCCCCTAATGGGACCACTTTGGAGTTATATACATTTATGTCAAGGCTCCTTTAAGGCTCTTCAAGGATTATTCAAGTGGACAGATTATCATCACTTTTAGGGGCTTCTGGGATTTTAATTCAGGATTCTTATAAGTTTGAAATCAATGAAAACCAATTTTCCAACAATTATCTCTATATGAGTACTTATTAAAAAAGGACCATATTAGTTAAACTACTACCAAAGTTTGTGAACTTTAAAATTAAAAGGGATAATATAAATATGCAATATATTTATATTGAAGGATCCTTTGAGGTAGTTGAAATGTTCTTTGGTTTCTATACATTCCTAAGTTTTACAAGTGATTAAACCTCTTCTTTCATAAAGAATTAGAGTTACATATTTAATGATTCATTCATTTCCAGAAAAACAAGATCACTTTGGGTTTCTAGAATCATTTTAGAGATAGTTAAATGTCAACTAATAAGTCAACCAAGTGGTTGATTGGTCAATCAAATCAATTGAATGTGGTATTGACTAGGTTAATAGGTTATGGAATGAAATTTGGATCTCAAGTGTGTCTAAGATGATGAAAGTCAACTAAGTCTTCCTCATTTTATGGGAGTTAGTTACATTTTTTTGGTATATATAGATAATCCTATGGACTGGTCTATTAAGTAATCTATTTGTTATTCATTATTTTTGTTCATTTAGTCATTTTTTATTCAATGTTATAATGGTGTCTTTTGAATACCACCTCTTTCCCTTCGAAATCATATTTAATAACCTATGTTATTCCCTAGTTTTCCATCATGGTATCAGATCTAGTTGTTTGAGATATAGCCTCCTTTTATATAAGTTAATTTGGAGGTTGTCTATTTTATATTCAATCTTATTTGGGTTGAATAAATTTTAGAGTTGGGTATCAATGTGATCACCTAGCTTATGGAAACACTTCTTAGACTACTTCACACTCAACATTGAGGAGAACAATTGTACATAGTGCCCTAGGTTAGGCATGTACATCATATGTAGAAGCATTGAGGGAAAGGTTGAAGGGCCCATTAATAGAGTTAATAATAGTATAGGTATGGTGATTATTTAATGTGTGGATCGGGTCCACTATGTTAGTTAGTATTAAATGATTCAAAATGGATCATTAGATAATCTTCCATATATTTTGGTACTGTATAGGTGAAAAATTAGAGTAATTGGATTGCAAGACCCATTTTAGGGGTAGGTCCCACATTGGTGATGTGTGTTCCATAAATATTTGGAGCCTATTCAGAGCATCAAATGGTGTTTTATGGGGTCAAAATTGTTCAAATAAAGAATCTATCCCCTCGACATTGTTCTACACATCAAGAGATTTCAAATGACATGAATATCACCTCAATCAAAGTTTGTATGAGAAAGTTATGAATACTACAAGTTGACCTATCTTTTTGACCCACATGATATTATGTGGCTGACAGATAAACTTCCATTTATCACACAAGTGGATCTAGTCACATGTGAATTTTCACTAAGAATATAAGGGATTCAAAACCCTAACCCTAATTGGGAGTTGACGCATGCAAGAAATCCTAAACCTAACCCTAGACAATTAGTAGGACTTGGCCACTAGGATAGGAAGGGGTTTGCATTGGAACATTGGAACATTGGAACATTGGAACATTGGAACATTGGAAGACTAAAACCCTAAAGGTTTGATACAGTAAAAAACAAACAATTGATTAACAAATTTCCATAAATAGAAAAACATTGAATCAACTAATAACCCAAATAACTAATATATGCATACTTGGTCAACCAAATTCTTCTAAAAATAGCAGGAGTAGTTATCATACTCCAACACTCCCCCTTAATTACAACTACTAACAACATTAACCATTACTTTTGGCAATGCCTCTATAGGCTTACAAAATCATGATTTCATGCTGGTCTAAATCTCAGCTAGTATAACAACACTTGAAAACTTGTTTTGCATCCTTTACTTTTTCATGTTGGTGCAACTTTCCCTATTCTCTACAAGTTTTTTATGTATTTTTATCCAAAATTTATATTCTCCACACCTTTTCTTCTTCATCATCTTTTTCTCTACTCTAGTCTTCTTCTTCAATATTTCCTCATCTTTATTTTATTCATATGTTTCTTCTTCTGCATATTCTTTTACTCCAGCTAATACTAAATGAACATCTATGTTAACCTCTGTAACAACATTTTCATTTTCTTCCATATTCTCTTCCACTGTCGCAAAAGATTCAACAACTCTGATGATTTCCTTTATTTGTTTTGTTCCTTATTCTATTGCATATTTTCATATCCAGTTTCATCTTTATCATACTTTGGATTTGCAATCCATTCCTCACGAAATGCTAATTCTACCCCATAATAAAACACAACATTTGTTGCAACTAAATTATCCTGACATGTTGCTACAACTATAAATGCAGTTTCATTTTCTTCTTTAACTTCAATTTCTTCACCATGCTCTTTATTTTCATATTGTACATCACCTTTTTCTTCTACAATTTCTTCAACAAATTTCTCTGCAATAGTTGTAGTCTCAATATTTGGCTCTTCCACAACTTCTTCAAAAATTTATTTTGTCATGATAGCCACTTTATCAACTTGATAATTGTTTCTTGCCCTTTCACTATATCTCATCTTGAGAAAATACCAAGCTTCTTTAAATCCGATTGCTACTACAATTTTCAGAAGAATACTCTCATCCAAGCCTTGTTGAATGAGAGACAATGATGCTTCATCATCCTTCCTATTGACTGTAAGTTGATCCCTTTGATATTTTGTCATGGCCTTATAAGCTGCTTCATTTAGAGGTTCTTCAAACACATTCAAAACAATGTCCCATAAATCATTTATATGTAGTCTGGTTCTCATCTGAATGGCACAAAAATCTCATTTTTTACCAATGAAAATAGGAAGCCTCAACAAATCCATATTCATAACTCCAGATAATTTGTCTATCAACTATAGTTTTTCAATTACATAATTACAAAAGACATCTTCACCCACTTTTTTTTAAAACCAACTTCCTTTTTGCTTTTCTTTTAATCCATCATCCTTCTTTTGTTTTCCTTTACAAAATATATTTACTTTTACAAAATGAAACCAAGGTAATTATCACTTTGAAAAGTAACTTCAAATTCTCGAGAATTTCAATTACTTTTACCATCACACCAAGGATGATTTTAGCGGCTAAATTTCTCTCATGGGATAATTTTCCATGGTTTTCCCCAAAAAATATTCTCTATTCTAAAAATGATTCGCCCAAATTCTAAACGATAAAATTATTTTACCTTAAAAATAGCCAAAATTTTATATAAACTATATAAAATCCTTAGAAATTTGAATATTTTAAAAAAATATCGCCAAACATTTTATATTTTCCATATGAAGGATTAGTAATATTCGCAAAGGTATCTACATTTTAAAATAAATTTCCATCCTTAAAATCATCTTTGCATCACACAAATACACCAATTATTTAAATAAATATTCAGTCAATACTTTTAAATGAAGCTTATGTCAAACCCCAACAATATTCCTTCTCCGTAGCCCTAAAAAAAATTCCTCAAACTTGTAATTCAGCTAGATTAAATAAAACTTACAACATAAATAACCCTCTTTAATCTAGTGTCTAGAGTTTGAGAAAATGGCAACTCTCCTCAAAAAATAGTGAATAGCTTCTCTATTGTATTCTTCACTTGAGATCTTTTCACCTAGTGATCAAAGGAAAACCCTCATTGAAACAATAAACATATTGGAACCCTTCATCTATGATTTTCACTTGATCTACTATGTAGCCTTATTCCAATTTCTTGTTGTTAAATGACTAAATCATGGTATTTGAAACCATTGATCCATAATTCCATGGGATCTACTTTTAATATGCTAATTGTATCATGAATTCTCTAATCTTGGTGCTTTCTCTGGGCACAACTATGTTAGGGACCTAACCTCCCTAATCCCTCACATAGGTAGAATAATGTATTTCCCTATAATAAAGGCCAATATTAATAAGGCCTAACAATAAGGAAGAATAAGTCAAATGTAACAAGTCCTAATAGAAGCTTTCACTTCTAGAATGATCTTCCTATAGATTGTTATTTTGGATAGACAAATTTAGTATAAATAGGAGTAGATTGTATGAGAAGTTTGGTCTTGGATATTATTGTAATAGATCTCTTCTCTACTGGAGGTTTCCTCCTCGAAGAGGCAAGTGAACATTGCTATCATTAATCAAGGTGATCTTTCTAGTGTTATTTTGGTATTATTCTAGTATTGTTATGGTTATATCAGTGTTTTTTTTTGTGAATAAAAAGGGGGAAAATTCCTATTATATAACTTTTACATTACAAAAAAGCCACATGGCTAGAGTCTGCCAGATGTTCCACCAAATTAGCGGAAACCGGAACAGGTTGAAGACTGTGATGTCACTAATCAAAATGGAAATCCACCATCTGCCCTACCAAATGAAAACCAAAGAAGGTGGAGGATTCGAGTCTTTGTAGAATTGTGTTAGGAAACTAAGACAGACATAAGACATACACTAAAAACAAAAGACATAACTGTAAAACTACTCAGTAGAAATGCATGGAGTCGAGCTGAGAATGTTTGCGATAACCAAAGCAAGTAGATTTCCCATTTAAACTGGAGGTCATGTCGCTCGGGTCACCGCTGAGGGGGTTGTCCCTGGGCTGGAGCACAAATGGCCTCATGCATGTCGGACAACACTGGGCTGTAGGTGCATTCGAGTAGGCCTCATAGAGCATGTCAATTCACTGAGGCATGAGAGTGTCCCGATGATTTTGATCATCCATGTGGCTTCTGAGCTCAAATACCAGTGTGAGATGCTCTGAATGGAAGAAGGGTGGTGGTACCTACCGAAATATGGGAGTTTAGAGATTGGTGGAGGTTCCAAGACTGGGCCTCCCTCCACCGCCATGCCCAAGAATATCGTCACCTCGCATGAGTCCTCTTGAGTCATGTCCAAAGTGTCCATCATCCTAGACTCTTTTTTTGTAGATTCCTTGGATTGAATTATGTCCTAAGGGTCTAAGTGGAGGAATTCCTTTGGGAATTCCTCCTCAATTATGCAAGTAGTCTCATCCCTGGCTTCTTCCGGTCGTTGGATTCTGGAAACACACTTGTGCTTACTGGGATATGGCTGGTGGGCTTCTACTTATCAGGCACTGTGAAGAGGAGGGATTCCATAGGGACTTGGATAGGTTCCTCTGGAATCACCTCCTCCATGTATGCCATTGGCGGTGTTCTGGCCTTCTCCCATCACTTAGTCTGGGCTATGGACAAGGCCCACTCTAGTCTCTGCACCCTCCACTGTCTAGCAGCGAAACTATACCAGGAAGGGCCATGACGTGACATGCCTCTTTCCCTTGGCATGGCGGTGACAGAGAGGGTGTGAATGAGCAGGGTAAGAGCAATGGGATCTATCTATATATCCCACCAGTGCTCAGAGAATCTCGGTTACTGGAGCACAAAGTTAAGATAGATCCAGCCTTGTCCGATTGGGAGGATAATGTTGAGGCCAGACATGACCTCTGTACTAGGATTCTCCTATCCATTACACCTGATGGCCGCTACTTTTCTCGCTCAAGGGAAATGTCCTCCTCTTCTCGACGGGAAGTAATTGCCTCCTTCCATTTTAATGGTGAGGGGAAGGGTGCGAACTTGCCCTATTAATGGTGTGTGTCTGGGGCTGGATATATGGCCTCCCTGTGCAACGTGGCACACCATACAGGATCATGGTTATATCAGTGTCATTCTTCCATTTCTAGATAAAATATTTATGTTTTGCATATTATTTTATATTTGGAATACTACAAGTGGTATCAGAGAACTTTCCTTCGTAGAAAATTGTGTGTTAATTTTTTTTTCAAGGTAGAGACGTATTCTGGCGTCTTAAATCTACAAAGATCTATCATTAGGTGCATAAACCCATGGTTAGGGATTCATACACACGGGGAATACAAGTGGTAGTTAAGAGAACATATGTTGGCCACCCTTGTAACTCCAATTGGTACCCATTCGAGTGGTAGTGCATCAGACAACACCTGTATATAGATCATCCTAGATCTCTTGAATCCCTCCATAGATAAACCAATTGGTCTCCTGACTACTATAGTGCCATCAAGAACAACTCTTGGGGAGATACTCTCTAGTACTTGGGTAGTCAGGTAGTACGGCTAAGGGCACGGTCTAGCCTCCTTAGTTGGTGCCATGAGAGATTGGATCAAGTACTACTATTGGACCCTGCATGTATATCAAAGAGCTATATCACAGGGAAAACCTTTGTTTTTAGACACCCTATATACCCTAACCCTTGGGACGGAAAACAAATAGATAAGATATATTGTCACACAACTGTGCCTCCTACATTTGGGTTGTGAAATTACTACACATTTCTTCCTGTTAATAATTTGGGCATTTCAACACTACAATATTATTCATATCGGAGTATAACTCTGTAAGAGTAAAAAAAATAAAAAAATAAAAAAAATATGGATACTGTTCGCACCATTATTTGAGCCCTATCCCATTGGGTTCTTCTCCTATGATCCGAAATTTATGAGTAGAACACAAATGAACACATATTATTATTATTATTTACATAGAGGCACAAGAACAACAAATATGCAATAATAGAGATACAATAAAACCGGTTTCTATTCAATAAGAAAATATGTTGAAACTATAAAATGCAGCAAAAAATTAGCTTGCTAGAATGGTGGCGACTTATCTCTGAGAAGAGATGTTATGGTTGTTCTCATTCGTAAGAAGATTTTTATAATGAGGCTCTCCAAGACTTTTTACAATAAACAGGAATGCCAAAACCCTAGAAATACAAAAACCTAACCCTAGGAGATGAATTGTCAAAAGTCATTTGGGCCCTGTTGGGATAAGCTAATACATCAACTTCCTGGGGTCGTAAATTTTTCATGCGATATTTGTTTTAGGCGCACGATATCCTGTTGGAAAGGTATCTCCAAGGAATACACATGTTTCCATCAGACTCCGATTGCATCTACATTTTCACTATGGCGAGCCCTAAAAATGTTGTTTAGGGCCTCAAAACGACCCCGAAAGTGAGGGACCCGAAAACTAGGAAAAAACTGCCAAACTGGAAAAATGCCAAAATGAGCTATTTCAAATAGGTGGGAGGCCACCAAAATCCATCTGGATCATGTTCTCCCTTATTGTAGTCATAAATATCATTTTTTAGAAGAAAAAGAATTCCCGTGGACCCGACCCCCTTCCAACACCCTTATTTGGGCCTTACCCCATTGGATTCCCCTTGTCGCCCTGATCGTCAACATACAATTCACCCATAACCCATTTTATCTGTGGTCCCACCCATCCCTTTCCATTTTACCTCTTCATCATGACCCACACCCGTAGCCAATACTTGGAAGCTTGCTTCAACTCCTTGTCCTCTAATTTCATAGAGACCCAACATGAAGTGAGGTAGTTGAGTGCCAATTTTTCCACCATCAATAAAAAAAATGCATTCCTCCATAGATGCCAAAATGGTAACCATCAAATAGGACCTCGCTACCCAACTTGCATCCTTCACTATAATGCTCTGCAGCAAGATGAATATCCCTACAGATTTCTTCTCCTTTGACCCACCTTTGCACTCTCAAGGTGAAACTTCTTCTAATTCCCATACTTTTCCACCCCATCACTTTCAGCATGACCTACGCCTTCCACATGTGGATGTGAAAACATTTGATGTCTCAAATCCCATGACAAGATAAATCAAATGGAACATTATTTCTCTTTGTATGGAATTACAAATGAGTTGGCCAAATTACGGTATGGTGTTCTCCATCTAGATCAAGAATGTTAGCAATGGTAGATGGAGAAAAAATGTCCTCCAAGGGTATGTGGCTTGGACACAATTTGTGGCAGAGATTTATGAACACTTTGACATTGACACCAACCATTTAGTTCATTTGAAAAATTTGAAACAATCTAGCACATTGGAAGACTTTATATCTACTTTTGAGCGATTAGATTTCCATACATAGGACATCTCTGATTTTTTTTCTGAGAATGTTTTATCAGTGGACTCAAGGATGAGATTCATGCCCATGTCCTCAAGGCTCAAACTCAGAGTTGGGTGGAAGCTACTAAAATAGATAAGGAGGCAAAACATGTTGTCACTTCTCAAACTTGAAAACCCTTCTTTATTCCTTTCCCTAAACTAGTCACTCCCACTCCTCCTTCCACTCCACTAAAGATCCAAAAATTGACCAGGGTAGAAATGGATGAATGCCAACTCAAAGTCCTTTGTTATAATTGTGATGATAAATATTTTCCCTGGAACACGTGTAAGGAACAAAATATTTTTATGGCCATCTCCAAGGATGTTTCGGAAGACAATGTTGAGGCCTCCCTGTGGCTGAGTCACCTGAACCCATTGACATGACCCCACCCTCCGACCCTACCAATGTTGAACTGATCATTTCCATGAATTCTCTCACTAGGTTCTCTTCTCCCTAAACCCTCAAGTTAATTGGTTACATTAAGCACCAAAATGTCATCATCCTCTTTGATAGTGGAAGCACCCATAATTTTATTCATCATCGCATTGCCTAAGAAACTAATTGTTATATCCGTGCTATCAATAATTTTCAAATCATGATTGTGAATGGTGGGTCTATGAAATGTGGGGGCTTTTTTAAAAATGTGTGTCTCCAAATTGGTCAATACCACATGAAATCTCATATGTTTTCCATCGACATGGGCAGTTGTGACATTGTGTTGGGTGTCGAATGGTGAAGGACTCTGGGTCCCATTCTCATGGATTTTTAGGAATTAACCATGCAATTCAACCAGGAGGGACAACAATATAAGTTCCAAGGCATCACCTCTTATTCCAGGGAGATCATCAGTTCCCATCGCATGGAAAAGCTCCTAAAAAAAGGTCATTCTGGCATTATTTCACAACTCCATGCCATTCACGCCACTGAGACACCCTTTGTGCCACATGACGTCCAATCCATCCTCTATAACATCAAGTTATTTTTTCCACTCCCTAGGGAATTCCTCCTTCCTGTGGTTTTCATGATCATTCCATTCCCCTTGTCCCTGACAACCTTCCTCCTAATGTTCATCCCTATCATCATCCATTTTTCCAAAAAAATGAAAATGAGAAAATTGTTCAAGAATTTCTCACTGCAGGTGTTATCCATCCTAGTACGAGCACCTACTCTTCTCATGTGGTCATGGTCCTTAAGAAATAAGGCTCTTGTCACATGTGTCCTGACTTTTGTGCCCTCAACAAACTCACCATCAAAGAAAAATTGCATATTCCTAGCATTGATGACCTCTTGGATGACTTGAGTGGTGCCCATTTCTTTTGTAACACACCCGAACCCCTAAATACCCTTTATAGGGATGGGGCATCAAATATTTTCTCATTCAAATCATCTCAAATCATCTCTCTGAGGTCTTCATCTTCTTCTACTCATGTGTATATTTCTAACGACTGTTACTAGCTCAAAATATGATCCCTAGTTTGAAAGATACATCCCCCCGAAGTTATCTAGGTGTTATTAGTTGGGGTTTTCGACGTTCAGAGCTGAACGCCCCTTTTCTTACTACACTCATGCTCTCCAAAGTCTTGAAATATATCCACGTGTCCTTGGTCATTCAGTGATCAATTTTTTATGTTATTTGCGTTCAACGATCGACTCTAAACGTTTCAATGTTCGACATCGACGATCGATGTTCTACACTTTCGATGTTCGACGATAGAAATTTTACGTCTTCGGAATTTGGTGATCGATGATATATGTTGATTGTACCTCTACTCTAATACGCCCCAAATCCTTTGAACTCTCGAATTCACAGACTCCCGTAATCCTAGTCATGTCACCAACCATGTTGGCCAGGCAGGCATGAATCAGAGGTTGACACGTGGCGAGGCCCAAGGGTGACATGTGTCCTCTCTAGGGGAATAAACTTGTCATTCTCTAAAATTCATAAGGGGTCTGTGAAGCGTCCATATCCCGATGAAAAGTGGCACCTTAGTTGTAGGTCCACGTCACCCTAGATGAAGTTAGTGAGCTACGTTATCCCCAGACATAAAACCTTCTAACTTATTTCAAATCTAACAGTTAATCTCTGTCCACGTAGATCCATAGATCCATGGGTCTTGTTACTTTGCAACTCTGGGCTTCAGAGTTACTAACTATTCACATCGCGAGTCCCCTGAAGAGCCAAGTCTTTGGACTCTCGAATCTAGTGCCATGTTTCCTCATCCTATCAACAATTGAGATTCACTTCACCATTCGCAACTTCATAGGTTTTAACACTCTGAAGACTCTTGGCCAAGTTCTGTTGGAGTACCAAGTCTCCATACTATAGGATATTTTTCCACGTGCCCTTTCATTTGATGGCTCTAGTCCAATGGGAAAATTTTGAAAGGGAACAAGTGGAGGTCACGTGTTGCTCCACGACATGTTCCTAGTTGGTTGGGATGTTAAGAGGGATTCTCAATGGAACCCTTAGATCTACGTCTGAGAGAATCCCAAAGGATCCGAGGATCAATGGTCCAGGTCACTCTATAAATTCAACATTCAACATTTGATGTTCTACGTTCAACGTCGATGTTTAGCATTTGGCGTTCTACGTTGAACGTCCCTATGTATTCTCATTGATACCACCGAATACCTAAACTTTCGGATAGTCATTGATCTGCGGACACACGTCCCTCTATTATCAACGTTCTAGATTAACTTCGTGACTCTGGCATTGGATATTTTCTATGCGATACCACTCATATTCTCTTGAAGTGGAACTTTTCCAAAGTACTCAACGCTACCCTTCCTAAGTCAAATCTAACGACTGAGAGAGGTCTCCACTGGATCCCCAAATCTACATCCCTCATCAATTTGTGAATCTGACCTTCAGTTTTTTTTTAGGTTGTGGAATCATAAGTCCCGAAGCCAAAGTAGCTTTTCTCCTTTCGGACTTTGCGAGGGGTTTCTAACCCTGGGTCATATGGGATCATATTTAGGTTTCGGGCTACACTCAACACTTAAATAAGACTTGATTAAATCCATGGATGTAAGCCCTTGGTCATATGGGTGGAGGGTCTGAAGGAACGCCCTTCTCCCACAAATTTGAACTTGACATTCCCGCTAAGGTAAACTCAAAAGGTTGGTAGGACTTAAAGGTTTCAGTTAATCCTACCCCGACTCTCATGCGTATTCACATCCCATAACTCTCTAACACCTAACTGTGGTAAATCGGAAACCAAGTAAAATAGCAATTTACAAAAGAAAAATGAGCATTTCTAATAATTGTTCAAATACTGCAAGACTTAACCATAAACACAGACATTCAATCATCACATCCAAAATATTACACAGAGTATGAAAATACTTATCAGAACTGGAAAATGTGAAGTGATTGTTGAAATGGGTGTTTGTTTCCACCCAAGAATATGCACAACCACTCCTGATGGATTTACTGTTGGCCACCCCAGAGCTAGAACATGATTCTCTGAGAGACATTATTTCTCCTTTCCCCATGACATTCAGGTATGGAGGTTACTCTCCTCCTCCCAAATGATCTTGGAAACCAGATTCCTCTACACCAAATAAGGAGGTCTACGTGATCACTTCCTTAGTCACTCATCATCCTCATTTATCATCTTATAAAGAGACCCTTCCCAAGGCTTCTTACATTAAAAATGAGCTTGCTTCTCAACTTTTCTTTCAACTCTAGAGTCAAAGCATGATCTATTCTCTTCTAGAGATTGGTTTCTCTACTCTTCTTCTTGCAGGTCTGATTTTGTCCCTAGAATTACTTCCTTTATTTCCTTCCTCAAAACATTTGTGTGGGTTTGAATCCCCAACTCATGGTTAGGCCTAGAATCCTTATAGATGGGTACACTACCCCATCTCCTCATTAACTCTTGAGGGTGGCCTTCCAACTACCAGTCTGACTGGTAATTAATTTATAGGTCAGAGGACTGTTAAGCAATTACACCCAATAGGTACTGGTTTGATGAGGGTCATATCAACCATTCTTGGTTTCCCTCACCATCTCTCTCATATAATCCATGTTCTATCTTGGAAAACTCCCCCCTTTCAGTAATTGTGCAATCACATATCCAATTTCTATTAATAACAAAAAATTCATACATTGACCCTTTTATACAAAGGTTCATCAAATCAAACATTCACACATATTTAGTTTTCCATAGTTTCTTGTCCAATTATATTTATATTTACAACCTGGGGGAAATAGGGGTATTACAATCCCATCCTCCTTAAAGGAACATCATCCTCGATGTTCTATCTATTGATGTGCTCTGTATATACAAAAGTAAACAAAAATGGATATGCTTGTTTAATGTCATCCTCCATTTCCCATGTAGCCTCATCTGGGAAAAAGTGTTTCCAATGCACCTTGGCCTGTGTAATGGTTATGTTCCTAAGTGGAGTTTCCTTCCTGTATACTATTGAGGTTATGGTAGGAATTCTCCCTCGGGTTCCACCTAAATCACAGACCAATCAATAATATGATTAGAATCATGTACATACTTATTTAATAAAGAAACATGGAAAAAATTATGTGCCTTCACTATGGGATGAAGTGTTAGTCAATAGGATACTGGTCCCACTCTATCCAAAACTTCAAAGGGTCCATAATACCAAGGTTCCATCTTGGCACAAGCTCCCATCCTCAAAGATATTTTCCTAGGTCTAACTCAGAGATACACATGATCCCTTGCTTTGAACTCTCTAGGAATCATTTTCACGTCTGCATAGCTCTTTTGTCTATCCTGGGCTATCTTTAGATTTTGTCTTATCCAAATTACTTGTTGTTCCATTTACTTTAGCACATATGTATCGATGGTAACTATGTCTACTGGGTTGTTCCAGCTAATTGGAATGTTGCATTGTCTTCCATAGAGGGATTCAAAAGGACTCATTTTTAATGACCCTTGATAGCCATTATTGTAGGAAAATTCTACCAGTGGTAGGTATTCCTCCCACTTATTGGGTTGATGCATTACATGCATCCTCAGAATGTCTTATAACACTTGGTTTACCCTCTCTATCTTCCCATCATTTTGATGGTGATAGGTTGTACTAAAGAGCAATTTTGTTTCAAAACCAACAAACAGATATTTCCAAAAGTTTGAAATAAATTTTGTATCTTTGTTGAATATAATTTCCTTAGGCATGCCATGAAGTATAAATATCTATTTCATGGAAATGATGGAAATATCTATTTCCTTGCACTTTGAATTGATGTGTATCAAGTGAGCAGCCTTGCTCAGTTTTTCCACAACTACCATGATGGATTCATTCTGTTTGGTTGATCTTGGTAATACTGTGATGAAATCCATGGAGATGGTTTCCCATTTCCATTCGGGAATTGGTAAGGGATGAAACATCCCTGTTGGGTATTGGTGCTCTGCCTTTACTTGTTTACATTCTAGACAATTATCTAAGTAATCAACTATGTCCTTTTTTAGTCCGGACCAATAAAATAGTTTTCTAGTGATCGTGATCATTTTCTGATAACCAAGATGACCAGTATATGGTATTTTGTGTAGTTAATCCATTATGAACCTCTTCAAGTCATCACAATTTGGAATATATAATATACCCTTGTAAGTCATCAAGTCATCATTAAGCATATGATAACCTTTGTACTTCAGCCATGTGGGCTCTTGCTTTAGGTATGATGTCACGGTCTTGAAAAATGCATCTGTTTCTTATGCACTTTTGACTCTCACTTTGATGTCTGATTCACTGGATCTTACAGCTGCCAAGTGAACCACTTTCATACTTCTACTAAGGTCATCATCCACCCTATTCTCCTTTCTTTTGATATGTTTGATTTCAAAATCAAACTCATTAAGGAGAGAAATCCACCTAGCTTGTATCACATTGATTTTTGGTTGGTCAAAAAAATACCTCAACCCACAATGGTCTGTCATAAGTACAAATATTCTACCTAAGTTGTAATGCCTCCACATTTTTAAAGCATGCACTATGGAAGCCAATTCCATATTGTGGGTCACATAATTGACTTCATGCTAATTCAATTTTTTGTATTTGTATCAAATCACATGTCCTTCTTGCATAAGGACTCCTATGATCCCTTCCTTGTAGGAATATGTACACACAAGGAAGTCCTTGTTTGGTTCTACAGTCTTTAGTACATGTGCATTCGTTAGAAGGTATTTTAGCTCTTGAAATATTTCTTCACATTCTAATGTCCAAAGTAATCAACCCCCTTTTTGTGAAGGGAGGTGATTGGGAAACCAATCTTGGAGAATCCCTTTATGAACCTCCTATAGTATCTTGCTAGGCCCATAAAGGATATGATATTAGATACATCCTTTGGGGTAGGAAAATCCATGATGGATTTAATCTTGTTAGGATTAATTTCCACTCCTTCCTCAGAAATAACATGGCCTAAGTAATGGACTTGTTTCTAGAAAAAGTCACACTTACTAAGCTTAGGATGGAGCTGGTGTTCTCTTAGTAATTGGAGTACTAGCTTGATATGTTCCTCATGTTCCTCCCCATTCTTGGAATAGATTAAGATATCATTAATGAAAACTGACACAAATCTACCTAAAAAGTTTCTGAATACGTTTATCATCAATCACATAAAAGTGGTTGGTGCGTTGTTAAGGCCAAATGGAACCACCGAAAATTCATAGTGACCATATCTTGTCCTAAAGGCTATCTTGTGGATGTCTTCATCTTTAATTTGGACCTGATGTTATCCATACTTCAAGTCAATCTTGGAGAAGATTGTAGCACCCCTTAATTGGTCAAACAAGTCATCGATCCTTGGTAAGGGATACTTATTTTTGATGGTCATATTATTGAGTTGTCTATAATCTATGCATAATCGGAGTCTGCCATCTTTCTTTTTCACAAACAAGGTTGGTGCTCCCTATAGAGACACACTAGGCCGAATGTAGCCTTTGTCCCGCATATCCTTCATTTGTAGTTTGATCTCAACTATCTCTAGTGTACTCATTTTATAGGGTGTTCTAGACATTGGCAGTGCTCCTGGTACAAGTTATTTTGATAAGTCAATATCCCTTCTTGGAGGTACACCTGACACCTCTTCTGGGAACACATATTTATATTCTCTTAATATGGGATGGTCCTATAGGCTGATTTTGTCATTCTCAATAGATTTCAGTACTTATATTTCATACAAGGGACATCCCTTTCTGCAATACTTAATCACTTGGAGGGATGATAGTTGTCTCACTGAGACAAGATTTTGAATACCTTTTAGGTTTATCCTTCTCCCTTCTTCATTTTTACACTCCAAATTTTTAGTGTATTAGTCCAACTTGGTTTTGTGGGAAGTCAATGAGTCCATTCCAATCAAAAGGTCATAATATCCTAAAGGAAGTATGTTTATGTTCACTTATAACAAATTGGCATGTTGGTATGACATCTGTTACTTTTCTTTTGGTTCTAGTGGCTAGTTGTACCAACCATGATTTAACATGTTTAACTTGTTGCAATTTACATTTATCAACAATTTGAGGGGAATCATAACTCAAATTAGAACCAGGGTCAATTAAAATGGAAATAGGATGGTTGGAAATCATACCTTCCATCTCCACCACCAAAGCTTGGTGGTAAGATTGCCTATTATCCAAGGCTGCATAAATTTGTGGCATGCTCCTAGCCACATCATTGAATGTGGTAGCCTCTTAGACATTGTAGACCCTATTATTTATTTGTTTCCTATGCAAACAATCCCTCAATAGATGTTCCACTCCACAACCCCAACATTTCAATGGTTCTCTCTTCGTGTTATCAGTCTTACTTGGAACTGCTCTGAATGATTTATTTCCACTCTAAGATAGAAAATTTTGTTGATACACTTCTGGTAGGAAGTCTCATCCTAGATCTCTTCCCATGGTTCTTAAATATTGAGGGTTTACACCCCTTCTTCTTGAATCCCAAATTGTTTTTCTTCTTCCAGTCTTCATGGGGTTCTGTCTTATTCTTGAATTGCTCATAGCAATAGCTTGCTTTTTGAGTATACTCTAAGGTATTTGGCTCATCAAACTCAATTCTGTCCCTGTAGGACTGAGTTAATCCACTAATAAATCATTGAATATTTAGTTTTTCATCTTTTATGTAGGGCACATACCTCATCAACTCGAGAAATTTATTAATATACTCATCTATGGTGAGTTGTCCTAGCTTGAATTCATAGAATTCCTTGGTATTCCCATCAAAGTACTTTTCTGACAGATATTTATTATTGAATTATTTCTCAAATTGTTTCCATGACAAGTCCTTCTTATGGACTCCTTTCACATTCCTAAGGTCCTCCCACCAAATGGAATCTTTCCCATTAAGGTTGAAAATGGCTATCTGAGCCTTTAAGTTTCCGGAGTAGTCAAGGACTCTGAAGTACTTATTCAAGTTGAGTAGCCAAACTTATAGTTCTTACCCCTTCTTAATATCTCCATCGAAGGTGGGAGGTTTGGATTTATTGAATTCTTCAGGGTCATGACTCTTGGAATGTTTTCTCTTCTTTCCTCTCATTTGAGAATGGGAACTAGTTTTTCCACTAGATGATTCCTTGGAGTTGTTAGTTTCCTCAGAGAGACATTCTGGTGAGTGTCTCTTGGCTCCATGTTGGGACTTCCTTGAGGTTCTCCTCCTACTGTGGCCACTTTCCAGACCATGCTTTTGTATCTCAGGTGGACTTGGAGTTTCCTTAGTGTGATGTTTGTCCACATGACTAGCAGTTGGACAAGGTTGTATTTTCCTTTGTATATCTGATAGACTTTGCAGTAGGACTGCAGTAATTTTACTCTTCTTTTCCTTCTCCTTTATCAGCCTTTCATTTTCAGCCTTATAACTCTGTAATTCTTCCATAAGGCTTCTTACAATTTTGGCCAAATCTGGAGGGGTTTCCACTGCCCTCCTTTCATCAGATTCTTCCTCTCTATTGTGGGAGCTCTCCTACAACTCATGGTGTGTCACCATCCATTACGTTGTATTTTTCTCTCTATTCACTGACTTCTTGAGTGTTGACAAAACATTTTATGTTAGTTACTAATATACCAATTCATGAACAACACATATTATTGCAAAGTGAAGTTAACTTCTTTATTTGGAAATATTAGCAACATATAGTGCATATTTCCAAAGAATCTATCAATAGTAGAAGGTTTCATTTCTCTCCTCAGTAGAGGTTCAAACAAGTTTATTATATAAGTAGGGGTAAGGTAGGGTGTTACCCCATAAACTTCTCTAATAATATTTTATGTGACTCGTGCATGATCCCAAGCGGTCCAAGTGTTGTTTCCATGCTCTGATACCAATTTGTAACACAACCAACCCCCTAAATACCCTTTCTAGGGATGGGGCATCAAATTGTTTCTCGTTCGAATCATATCAAATCACCTCCTTGAGGTATTCATCCTCTTCTATGCATCTATAGCTTTCTAACGACTATTACTAGATCAAAATATGATCCCTAGTTTGTAAGATACACCCTCTCGAAGTTATTTGGGTGTTATTAGTTGGGGTTTTTGGCGTTCGGTGTTGAACACCCCTTTTCTTACTGCACGCATGCTCCCCAAAGTCCCAAAATTTATCCATGTGGCCTTGGCCATTCGACAATCAACATTTTATGTTTTTGGTGTTCGACGATCGACGTTGAACATTTCAACGTTTGGGAATCGATGATCAGCGTTCTACTATTTTGACATTTGAAGATCATCGATCGACGTTCTATGTCTTCGACAATGATCGAAAATATAAGTTGATCATCCCTCTACTCTACTACATCTCAAATCCTCCGAACTCCTGAATTCTCATACTCCTTAAATCTCGGTCATGTCACCAACCTTGTTGTCTAGGAGGGCATAAACAAGAGGTTGACATGGGGTGAGGCCTAGGGGTGACACGTGTCCTCTCTAGGGGATGAAAAATGTAATGATCTAAAAGGAATAAGGGGTCTGTGAAACATCCATATCCCGGTGACACATGGCACCTTAGTTGTGGGTCCATGTCACCCTGTATGACGTCAGTGAGCCATGTCAGCCCCAAACATACAACCTTCTCACTTATTTCAAATCTAACGGTTAAGATCTATCCGCACAAATCCATATATCCACAACTCTCATTACTTCAAAACTCCAAGATTCAAAGCTTACCAACTATTCACATCATGAATCCTCTGAAGACCCAAGTCTCTAGACTCTTGGATGTAGCACCATGTGTCATCATCCTATCAATGGTTGAGATTCACCTCGTCGTTCATGACTTCATAGGTTTTCACACTATGAAGACTCTTGGCCAAGTTTCATTGAAGTACCAAGTCTCCGTACTATAAGATCTTATGCCACGTTGTTGTAACACCCCAGGTTCTGAACCCCCATTTTAAATAATGTATTGTTACAATGTTAAGAGGCCACAGTGCCCAAACAATTATTAAAATGATAGTGTGCTTAAGAAATGTAATGTTTTGATCATTATTAATAATAAACACACCATTGGCTGCTAGATGGACAAGGAATAGAGTTATAGGGGGCTATGATTCCACGAGGGGGCTTGAGGGGAAAAATGTTATTTCCTATTCTATTTACCCTTTTTTCCTAAGGGAAGGGATCAGTTACGTGAGCCTCTTGGGGGAGGCCAGGAAGTTCTTGATTCCCCATGAAATAATTAAACCCTCCCCTGGACTGTTGAGGGGGTTAGATGATAGCTCGATATCTCATTTTCTCATTCGCTCTTTCATCCATTTATCTGTTCATTCACTTTCTCACTCATTCATTCATTCCTTACTTACCTATCACTCATTGATCCATCCTCACTCACATCTTAGCTTGGGAAGGGAAACAAATTGTTGAACTTTAGCCATAGTATTGTTGGCTGTAGTGGTCATTGGTGTAATCCAGTCATGACTTGAGGCCTACATGTTTGAGATGCATTAGGCTATGTCTAGCCTTGTTCACAACTGCGAGTCTTGAGAGTTCCAACAATGAGATTCTGGACAAGTTGCGTTGGAGCCCAAAATAAGGAGAAGGACTACCTGAGGGACTGCATGGTAGAGAAGGGTGATGGTCCATTCTCTTGGGTGGTGTAGGCTGGGTAGAAGAGAGTTGGGTACTGGGATTATTGTGAGTGTTGGGAAATCCTGTGAAAGCTTGAGTGATGACTGGTTTGGGGAGGCCAAGTAACACTCTAGAACCGTCCTTCTGGATTCATAGCCCTGGCTCGGGGTGACACTGTTGTTGATATTTGGAGTGGTAGTGTCTATGGTTGGGTGGAATTTCCTTGGTCTACAGCCAGTTGGTGTCATCTTTATAAAGATAAGTGCTCTCTATTATGGTAGTATTTATTTGTATATGAATGTATTTTACTAAGTATTTATTTATCGTTTAATTGAATCTTAGAATATGCATGCTTGTTGCTTATTGTTGTGCATGTCATTAAATATTTTATTTTATGTGTCCTTATTAATTTAAAAGGTCCAATAAGAGAACAAAGTCCAAGGGTGGGATTGAAGGTGGCATACCCCAACCTGCGAGAGGCCGGGGTGTGTTACAGATTGGTATCAGAGCTAAGTGAAGTGTCCGAGTAGTAGCATTGCCTGACCTGTTGTTGGCTAGGGACGTTATAGATTGGTATCAAAGCTTCTAGTTGAAACACCGGGCTGGTATGGTCCAAGTCTGTTGGTCAGAGTCTTGTGGTTGAGATCGAATTATGACCATGAAGTTGAAAATATCAGGAGGAATGGCATTGCATAGTCTACGCTTGAGTTAGAACGTTAGAGATCCTTTGTAAGGGTTCGAAGGATCATGACCATCCCCTTTGAATTCAATATCAATCGCCACTATGGGATCAATAGAGATCTAGGTTTGTTGGATCGGAGGAAAAGTGAACAAGGGTCATCCGATGAAAGAAAAGGAAATGTTAATTCACAACCGTCATATCCCGTTGGAGAGAGATCGACGGCCAGGAGGCATTGCGGGGAACCAAGTTGCATGGCATTTAATTCCCCAAGGAGTTCCCACAATCCAAACCATAGTTTCATGGAGGGGTTACATGTTAGCGTCAGAAGAATTGCAGGGAAAAGACGGGTTACTCCAAACCGTTGATGCGTGCCCCTACAAATTGAAATGCATTATGTGATGTGACATGTTAGTACTCGAACATCAAAACTCCAAAGATCCGAAGAAGACCTAGACCATTGATCAAAGTGTACACATGGCAAGAGATCCTACACTCTAGCGGATAACCACTTCGGAAGAAAGACGGATGCGAAAATCCAAAACTACCGAAGGCTTGAAGCTCAAAGTTCATCTGGACCATCCATCAACAAGGACACGCAACGCTAGCTCTCTTACTTCGGAGACTTAGTACTCCATAATTTTTTGCAGAGCGAAGCACTAGAGAAAGAATTACCGAAGTCCTGAATTCTGGGGTTAATACAGACCTTTCGATGAGGGAGACACATGTCGGCAGATTGGTTAGTTTGGGAATTCAGAGTTTGGGAGAATTGGAAGTGTGATAGTGTGGAAAACCCTGAAGAC
Source organism: Picea engelmannii (assembly GCA_009831015.1). NCBI lineage: Eukaryota > Viridiplantae > Streptophyta > Pinopsida > Pinales > Pinaceae > Picea > Picea engelmannii. Next base: position 958,009 of record ML779114.1, on the reverse strand, counting down.
CGAAGTCCCGAAGCATGAAGAGCTAAAGTGGTGGGGAATGATGATGTCACTTGGAGGTGATGTGGACCCCATAATTCTGAAGTGACGTGGCTTGCGAACATCTCTTGGGGTGACATGGACACATGGGATGTCTGCCATGTGTCAGTCAGTTTTGAACACGTGGAGGATTGAAATGCTAGTTATAACATGACACGTGTCACCCACCTGATTGGACTACGTGTCCACTTCTAGTATTTCACCATGTGGCGACATATCGTGTAGTCTGGATACTGCGAACTCCATAGGAAAACTATGTGATAGTTGATGTTGGGTCAAGAACTCCCGAATAGTTGAAGTGATTTAGAACTGTTGATCTATGAGATACATGCGTCGAGAGATCGTTAACTTCAAGAGAAGGTGAAGGCAGAGAGTTTGAAACTCTCGAATCCCAAGGAGCCGAAGTGATTAATAGTCATGAATTTGGGGGAGGACACGTGTTGACAGATCGTGAACTCCAAGTAAAAGTGTTACAGGAGGAAGCAAGCAAGGGAAGTTGAGACTTCCGAAGGCCGGAGTTTCGAAGTGGATCTAGATCATTGATTGTGAAAGAGGACAAGGACCGTTGATCTGTTCCTGGTTGAAGGTTTTGAAGTTGTGAAGCGCCAGGAAGGATTTGGCCATGGTTTCGAGCCGTGGTCACCTGGGGAAGTGGTTTGAAGGGAGTGCCTGTGCAAAATTAAATTTTGTATCAACTAAGGGATAACATGGAAGTTTTATATAATGTAGATAAATACATATATGCTCTTCATGAATTGAGAAGAAAAAGGACCTATAACATGCTTTGACAAATTTTGTTTATCATATGCTTAATTCTAACAAAAATGTCTTCTTGCACATTTTGCATAATTAAGAGGTTTAAACACATCAGCTCAAAATGTGTATTGAATAAATGGAAGAAGGCAAGGGATCCTCCAGCCATGATAAGGAGGCTGAAGGCCAGAATACCATAGTTGGTAATGCAGATACATAATCCAATTGACGAAAGGAAAGAGGAGAGAAAGAAACATTAATAGAAACTATAAGAATATTGAAAATAGAATTGCACAGCTACAAGGCAGACAATGAGAGACTGATGAGAGAGGAAATTTAGATAAATGCTCAAGTGTTGCAGAGATTAAATCAGTTGTAGAGGCAAACAAAGAAGGGATCAAACTTAAAACAAGAGGAAGAAGGAAGGTTTCGTGAAAGAAGAGAGGATCGTGGAAGAGTTGTTTATTCAAGAACTTCCAACATAACTCATAGGAACCACTCACCTCCTTACTCAGAAAGATTTTTTTATGCATCGGAATATCCCATACGCAGTTTAGAGGTGTCTCTTGTTAGGCACCAGAGAAGGAGACAAGAAGTGGACAGTTTGCAAGGAGAATTGAGGAAGCTTAAGCCACCCTCCTTTGATGGTGAAAGAGAAAGGGAATATGACATTGATGCATGGTTTCTTTGACTTAGGAGATATTTTCAATTTCATAACTATTCATCAAACCTGGAAGCTAGGATTTCCACCTACCATTTACACAGGAAAGTTGCAATGTGGTGGGATCAACTGAAGCAAGTTGAACATATTAATGAGAATATGATCACTTGGAAGTAGTTCAAGAAGTACTTCCAGAAGTAGTACCTCTCAGAGAATTTATATGACAAGAAAATGCAGGAGGTCTTTGAACTCAGGCTGAGAAGCATGAATATGGAAGAATATGAGAAGAAATTATTGGGACTGTTAAAATATGTTGGGTTTATAAATGATGAAAAGGTAAAGATACAAAGGTTTTTGAGTGGATTGCCAACCTTTTATAAAGAAAATATTAGGTACAATGAGCCATGGACCTTGAATGAGACCATCAGGAAGGACAAATAACTATATGAGAAAGGACAGGGAAGAGAATCCATGCAAAAATATTGGAAGGATAAGAGGAAGGAGAAGTTCAATCAGAGAAGGAAAGGATTCAAACCTCCCTTCAATAGGAATGAGCCTAATAGAAATCATCAAGAGAAGTATGCTAAGGGTGAATCTAACAAAGAAGACTCCTTGAGAAAAAGAGGAAGACCACCTATCCAATGTTGGGGATGCAAAGAAAATCACCTATACAAGGATTTGCCACACAGAAAGGACAGAGTGAATATTGTGCACAATGTCCAAGAGGCTACAACAGTCGAAGATATAGGAAGAATCTATGCAAATTTACATGATCAACAAGAAGAGTACCAGTCCAATATGATCGAGGTGGAAGGTAAGATCATAAATCATCATGTTGCTATTTTAATTGTGTTAAGAACCAAATATCAATATAGCATAGAAAATCCTCAGAAAAAGTACTCAACGCCTTGAAAAAAAGAGAATTTCATATAATAAGCCTCTTCAAGGGGGAAACCTCCTTTTACCCCACTTAAATGTTCAAGTACAAGATGATTCAAAATGAAAATGTCTCCTTGGTATATATAGGAGACTAGGAGGTATAATTACAACTAATGGCCTA
>ML779114.1:903993-920143 GCA_009831015.1 Picea engelmannii | reverse complement strand
GTGGCATGTTGGCCAAGTATCACTTTTGAACCTTGATTTTGAGGTGGTTCTGCTAGACAATATTTCTTCTATTGTATCTCCCAAGTTTCGTCCCTTCTGGGTATGAAACTTTCTTTTATGTATTTCTCTGATATTTCTTCTCTACAATGCCACAGGTCTGATAAAAAATGGATGTTCCAAGTGGAATTTACGGTAACTTCCCCAGAACTTGCTGATTTTTGGCCTTTCCAGGAGATCTCACTTGTATAGTGTTCCCCTCACAAAATAATTGATAAAAAAGTTTGAAACTTGCACCAGAAATACTACAGACTGTCCACGATCCAATGCACCCAGTCCCACTCAATTTGGATTCTCTAGGAAGAAATTATGATTGTTTTACCTGGAACACCTTCTTGAGACTAGTCAATAGGACTAGTCATATACCCTATCTTGCACAGGGTGTATCTACAAATTTAAGATGACCTGGAATTTGTACATTTTACCATAGATACCTTACTAATTTTTATAAATATCCTCTGAAGCTCAGGATCTGAAACATTACAAAAAAAAAATTAAAGTGAAAATTCCGCAATGACTCAGTTCAGGATGATTCCTGAACCCTATCTTGTACAGGTTGTATCTCCGAATGTATAAGGCCTCAGGAGCTGAATTATGAAACCAACGTACCTTGATCTATCTACTAAATATCCTCCAAGCCATTCTTTATGAAACGTTGTAGAAAAAAAGTTATAGCAAAATTTACAAGGTGTCTCAGATGTAGTAGCGAAACCCCAAGACCTTGAGCTCTGATACCATATGTTAAGAACCAAATATCAATATAGCATAGAAAATCCTCAGAAAAATTACTCAACGCCTTGAAAAAGAGAGAATTTCAGATAATAAGCCTCTTCGAGGGGTCAACCTCCTTTTACCCCACTTAAATGTTCAAGTACAAGATGATTCAAAATGAAAATGTCTCCTTGGTATATATAGGAGACTAGGAGGTATAATTACAACTCATGGCCTAAAGCCGACATAAATAAAATAACATTACTAATATAATATGCCCTAATTAAGGGGTAATGAGTCAATATTAGGGCTTAACAAATTGATTCAGGAGCAAGTCATTGTTACATTGATCCTAAAATAGTGGATAGATTACATTTGGAGAAAAGCAAGCTTGGAAAATCGAGTTTGGTTTAGCTAGCCAGTGGAACCAAAAGGAGAATCCATGATATGGTCATAGGATGTTCCATAACTCTTATTGGTGTGAATACAAATGTTGATCTAAATATCATACCATTGGGGTCTTATGATATTCTAATTGGAATGGATTGGCTGGAAAAGCATCATGTTGTCCTAGATTGTCATAGCAAGACATTTACATGTCTTGATGGGGATGGAAAATAGAGCACTATGAAAGGAGTTACAAGACCCATCTCTATAAGGGAGATTTTAGCTTTACAACTGAAGAGATTCTTTAGAAAAGGATGCCAATTATATGCATCTCATGTGGAAGATACATAAAATACAAAGGGGCCAAGCCTTGAAGATTTCTCGGTACTACAAGAATTTGAAGATGTATTCCAAGAAATACTAGGGTTTCCACCAAGAAGGGAGATAAATTTCTCAATTGATCTAGTTCTTGGAACTGCCCCGGTGTCAAAAACACCTTACAGAATGAGCACACTAGAGTTAAAAGAATTAGCAATTCATTTGGGGGAATTGTTGAAGAGAGAGCACATGCGTACAAGTGTTTCACCTTGGGGAGCACCAATACTTTTTGTCAAAAAGAAGGATGGAACCTTGAGGCTATGTATTGACTTTCGACAACTGAATATGTATACTATAAAGAACAAGTATCCCTTACCCAGAATTGATGACCTCTTTGATCAGCTAAGAGGAGAAAAGATATTTTCAAAGATTGACATGAGGTCGGGATACCATCAGGTAAGAATCAAGGAAGAAGACATTCATAAGACAACCTTTAGGATGAGGTATGGGCACTATGAATTTGTAGTGGTGCCATTTGGACTGACCAATGCACCAACTGTCTTTATGTGCTTAATGAATGACATATTCAGAAATTATTTGGATAAGTTTGTCATAGTGTTCTTGGATGACATACTTATCTATTCTAAGTTTGAAGAGGAGCATGAACATCACTTAAGATTGGTATTGCAAGTGTTGAGAGAACATCAGTTGTATTCCAAGTTGAGTAAGTGTTCTTTTTATCAAAAGTAGATCCATTGCTTGGGACACATTATCTCAAAGCGAGGCATAGTAGTAGATCCAGAGAAGATTGAAGCCATTAGAGGATGGCCAACACCCAGAAATGTGTCACAAGTCATATATTTTATGGGATTGGTTGGTTACTACAGAAGGTTCATAGTAGGGTTCTCTAGTATTTCTCATCCCATCACTTATTTGCAAATGAAGGGAACTAAGTTTGAAATGACACCTAAGTGTGAAGAGAACTTTATTCTGTTGAAGGAATTACTTACTAGTGCACCTGTGTTAAATATTTCTGACCCAAATGAATTTTTTTTGGTATGTACAGATGCATGTAAGGAAGGACTTGGGGGATTCCTCGTGCAAAATGGACATGTCATTGGTTATGAGTCCATAAATCTTAAGGATCATGAGAGGAACTATGCCACACATGACTTGGAGCTTGTTGCCATTGTCCACGCCTTGAGGATCTGGAGGCATTATCTCATGGGGAAGAGATTTGAACTGAGGACAGACCACATTGGCCTGAAGTGTCTTTTTGAACAACCAACCTTGAATTTTAGGCAAACAAGATGGTTGGAATTTTTAAGTGAATATGACCTCGATATCAAGCATATCAAAGGAAAGGAGAATAACGTTTCTGATGCACTTAGTAGAAGAGTGCATCTCATGCATGCTACTGCTATCAGTATGCATTAGTCAAACTTGAAGAGAAGAATTTTAGATGGTCCACTTACAGATCAACATTACCTACAGGTAAAGGAAAGATTACAACAAGGAGATGTACAATAGAAAATAAATGAGTATGAGATAAAGGAAGATGGATTACTCATGCATAAGAATAAAATCTATGTTCCTAGTTCCAGAGAACTGGGGAATTTGGTATTGAAGGCAATGCATGATGTTCCTTATGTTGTACATCCTGGTTATCAGAAAATGATTGCAGTAGTAAGAAGCCAATTCTTTTGGCCAGGAAAGAAAAAGGATGTTGTTGATTACATCGCTCGATGTATCGAATGTCATAAGGTGAAGGCCGAGCATAGGCACCCAATGGGTTTGTTGCAGCCCTTACCAATCCTAGAGAAGAAATGGGAACTGATAACCATTGAATTCATAGCTAAATTACCCAGGACATCAAGGAAACATGATTCAATCATGGTGGTGGTTGACAAATTAACAAAGGTTTCTCATTTTGTTCCTATAAATAAAACACATACAATGACCAATATTGCAGAAATTTACATGAGAGAGATTGCTAAGTTGCATGGGATACCTAGGACAATCGTCTCAAACAGAGATACAAAGTTTACCTTCAATTTATGGAGGATATTGTTTAAATTATTTGGTACAAATCTAAAATTTACCACAGCATACCATTCCCAATCAGATGGAAAAACAGAGAGGGTCAACCAAATAATTGAAGACATGTTGAGAATGTTTGTGATGGATAAGCCATCTAAGTGGGAAGATTACTTGTACTTGTTCGAGTTTGCATATAATAATGGATATCAAGATTCATTTAGAATGACCCCATTTGAAGCCTTGTATGGTAGAAAATGCAATACTCCAATGATATGGGACAACCCAACAGATAGAGTGGTACTTGGGCCAAAGTTTCTCAAGGATGTGGAAGACCATATGGTTAAGATCAAGAAGAATTTAGAGGCAGATCAGGATAGACAGAAATTTTATGCAGATAAGAACATGACATATAGAGAATTTAAATTAGGGGAGCATGTACTTCTGAAATTGAAGCCCAAGAAAATCTCTTTGGAATTGGGTAGTTGTACAAAGTTGGCAGCCAGATTATGTGGTCCATTTGAAATATCAGTCAGAATAGGACCAGTTGCATACATGTTTGCATTGCCTACTTCCACAAATGTGCATAATGTATTTCTTGTCTCTTTACTAAATAAATATGTACATGATCCTAACCATGTTATTGATTGGCATCTGATTCAAGTAGAGACAAAGGGAGACTTTCAGGTCCAGCCAGTGTGGGTATTGGACAGAAAGGTCAAAATGCTCTAGAATCCATTTATAGAGCTGGTAAAAGTTTAGTGGACCTGCTACAGTTCTGAAGATGATACCTGGAAGCATGAAGATGCCATGCGAGAAAAATACCCACAACTTTTTGAATAAAATTTGATATTTTGATCTCTATTTTGTATATGCACTGAGGACAGTGCCAAAATAAGGGAGAGGGGATGTAACACCCCGGGTTCTGAACTCCCATTTTAAATAATGTATTGTTACAATGTTAAGAGAACAGAGTGCCCAAACAATTATCAAAATGTTAGTGTGCCTAATAAATGTAATGTTTTGATCATTATTAATAATAAACACATCATTGGCTGCTAGACGGACAAGGACTAGAGTTATAGGGGCTATGATTACACAAGAGAGGGTGATTGAGGGGATAAATGATATTTCCTATTCTATTTACCCTTTTTGTCTAAGGGAGGGGATCAGTTATGTGAGACTCTTAGGGGATGCCAAGAGGTTCTTGATTCCCTAAGAAATACTTAAACCCGCCCCTAGACTATTGAGGGGGTTAGCCGATAGCTCATTCACTCCTTCATTTGTTTATGCATTCATTCACTTGTTCACTCATTCATTCATTCCATCCTTAGCTATCACTCATTGATCCATCCTCACCCGCGTCTTGGCTTGGGAAGGGAAACAAAATGTTGAATATTAGCCACGATATTGTTGGTTGTAGTAATCACTAGTGTAATCCATCCATGACTTGAGGCCTACATGTCTGAGATGCCTTGTCCTTTGTCCAACATTTTTTATAGTTGTGAGTCCTGAAAGTTCCAGCATTGAGATTTTGGACCAGTTGCACTGGAGCCCAAAATAAGGAGAAGGATTGCCTAAGGTACTTTATGATAGAGAAGGGTGGAGGTCCATTCTCTTGGGTGGTGCAGGATGGGTAGAAGAGAGTTGGGTATTGGGATTGTTGTGAGTGTTGGGAAATCCTGTGAGATATTGAGTGTTGATTTGTTTGGGGAATCCAAGTAACACTCTGGAATCTTCCTTGTGGATTCATAGCCCTGGCTCGGGGGTGACACTATTGTTGAGATTTGGAAAGGTAGTGTCTGCGGTTGGGTGGAAGGTCCTTGGTATGCAGAAAATTGGTTTCATCTTTATAAAGATAAGTTCTCTCTGTTATAGTAGTATTTACTTATATATGAATGTATTCCACTGTGTATTTATTTATCGTTTAATTGAATCTTTAGAATATGCATGATTGTTCTTATTGTTGTGCATGTCATCAAATATTTTCTTTTATGCGCCCTTATTAATTTAAAAGGTCCAATAAGAGAAATAAGTCTAAGAGTGGGCTTGAAGGTTGCGTACCCCAGCCTATGGGAGGTCAAAGTGTGTTACAGTGGCATTTCATTTGATGACTCTAGTACAATGAGCGACTTTTTATAGGGAACAAGTGGGGGCCACGTGTCTCTCCACGAAGCATTTCCGATTGGTTGGGAAGTTAAGAGGAGTTCTCAATGGAACCCCTGGATCGACGACTGAGAGAGATCTCGAAGGATCCAAGGATCGATGATCCATGTCACTCTATAAATTTGGCATTCGACATTCGATGTTGTACGTTGAATGTCGACATTTAGCCTTCGGTGTTCTATGTTGAACATCCCTATGTGTTCTCATTGATATCGCCGAATACCCAAAGTTTTGGATTGTCATTGATCTGCGAACACACGTTCCTCTATTATCAATGGTCTAGATTAACTTCGTAACTCTGACATTCGGGAGTTTCGATGCTAGACCACTCTTATTATCCCAAACTGGAACTTCGTCGAAGTACTTAACACTACCCTTCCTAAGTCTGATCTAACAGCTGAGAGAGGTCTCCACTGGATCCCCAAATATACATCCCTCATCAATTTGTGACTCCAGACTTCGGTTTTTTTCGAGGGTTGTGGAATCATAAGTCCTGAAGTCCCGAAGCCAAAGTAGATTTTCTCCTTTTGGGCTTAGTGAGGGGTTTCCAAACCTAGTTCATATGGCATCATATTAAGGTTATTGGATTCACTCATCTATTAGTCGAGACTTTATTAAGGGCATGGGTATAATCCCTTGGTCACATGGGTGGAGGGTCTGAAGGAACGCCCTTCTCCCACAAATTTGAACTTGACATTTCCGCTAATGTAAACTCAAAATGTTGGCAAAACTTAAATGTTTCAATTAATCCTACCACAACTCTCCTCCAGATTCACATCCCATAACTCTCTAGTGGCTAACTGAGGTAAATTGAAAACCAAGTAAAAATAATAGTTTATAGAAGCAAAATGAGAATTTTTTATAACTGTTCAAATACCCCAAGACTTAACCATAAACATAGGCATTCAATCATCGCATACAAAATATTACACATAGTATGAAAATACTTATCAGAACTGGAAAATGTGAAGCGACTTCTAAAAGGGGTGCTTATTTCCACCCAACCATAGGCACAACCACTCCTGATGGATTTACTGCTAGACACCCCCTAGCTCGACTATGATGTTGAAAGATATTATTTCTCCTTTCTCCATGACAATTAGGAAAAGAGGTTACTCTTCTCCTCCCATAGGATCTTGGCAACCAGATTCCTCTACACCAAGCAAGGAGGTCTGCGCGAGCACTTCCTCATTCACTCGTCAACCTAATTTATCAACTTGTAGCGAGACCCTGCCCAAGGCTTCTTACATCCAAAATGATCTTGCTTCTCAGATTTTCTCTCAACTCCAAAGTCAAAGCATGATCTCTTCTCTTCTAAATATTTTTTCCTCTACTCTGCTTCTTGCATATATGTATTTGTCCCCCAAATTACTTCCTTTCTTTCCTTCCTTAGCAAGGTTACATGGGTCTGAATCCCCAACTCGTGGTCAGGCCTAGAAGCCTTATACATGGGTACCTTTCCCCATATCCTCATTAACTCTTAAGGATGGCCTTACAACTACCAGCCTGAATAATAATTCATTTATGGGTCAAAGGACTGTTAATAACTTGCACCTAGTAGGTACTGGTTTGGTGAGGGTCATATTAACCATTATTGGTTTCCCTCAGCATCTCTCTCATAGAATCCATGGTCTATCTTGGCAAACTCCCCCCTTTTAGCAGTTGTTCAATCACATATCCAATTTCTATTTTTAACAAAAAATTCATACATTGACCCTTTTATACAAAGGTTCATCAAATCAAACATTCACACATATTTAGTCCTCCATAGTCTCTTATCTAGTTATAGTTATACTTACAAACTAGGGGAAACATAGGTATTACATATTTACTAAACCTAATCTTCGTTCTAGCCACCACTAGATACATATGAACGAGAAAGAAATTCCTAAGACTACATTTTGAACTGATGAGGGCCACTATGATTTTTTGTTCATTCCCTTTGTCTTGTGTAATTCTCCCTCCACTTTCCAAAGCCTCATTAATCATGTCTTTCATCCTTTTATCCATCATTTTGTCTTAGTTTTATTTGATGATATCCTCATATGTACTAAAACATGGATATCCCATCTTGTTCATGTGTATCAAGTTCTACATCTACTCTCTTAGCACCAACGTTTCCTCAAAAAATCTAAATTTTCTTTTGGTGCCTCAAAAATCAAGTACTTGGGTCATATTGTTGGAACGACAGGTGTCAAGATGGATCCTAAAAAGATTGAATCCATGTACGATTTGCCTCACCCAAAAACTATCAAAATATTTCATGGTTTTATGGGTTTAGCAGGCTATTATCACAAGTTTGTTAAGAATTATGGAAATATTGTGGCCCCTCTCACTGCTCTCCTTAAAAATAATTCTTTCACTTGGACTCCCGCAGCTGATTAGGCCTTTCATACCTTGAAGGAGGCCATATTCACCACTCCAATGTTGGCCCTTCCTTATTTCACAAAGACAATGGTCCTATAATGTAATTATTTTAGGAGAGGAATTGGAGCAGTCCTTATGCAAGATGGTTGACCTTTGGCCTTTACCAACAAACAATTGTCAGAGTGAAATTTGGGCCAATCAATCTATGAAAAGGAAATTTTGGCTATTATGCATGCAATGGATCTTTGGAGCCCTTATCTATTGGGGAAACACTTCCAAATTAATAAATATCACCAAAGCCTCAAGTATTTTCTGGAACAACGCCCTTCCTCCCTAGAGAAAAAAAAATGGGTGACTAAGATCTTTGGATATGATTATGAGATCATTTACAATAAAGGAAAAGACAATGTTGTTGTTGATGCACTTTCAAGAAAATATGAATATGAAGGGTCCCTTTTTTCCTTCTCCTTCATTGTACCAGATTGGCTCCAAGTTGTTCACAAGGAATGGCTACAAGATCCCAAAATTTTGCATCTGATCCAAAAATTGCAAGCCAATTCTCCAGTTTCCCCGGGGTACTCTTGGCACAATGATGAGGTTCACTACAAAGGTTGTTTGTGTTTAAGTAAACAATCACAACTTAAATCCAGGGTACTTTCTGAGCTACATGCTACACCCACAGTTGGGCACTCAAGGTTTACCAAAACCTATGACTAGGTCAAATGTTCTTTTTCTTGGGATGGTATGAAATAGAACGTTCACAATTTTGTGGCAGAATGTGATGTTTGTCAACGCCATAATGGAGAAAGAGTCAAATCTCCTCGCACACTACAACCACTTTTGATTCCACCTGCTATTTGGAGGGATATCTCTATGGATTTTATTGTGGGCTTACCTAAATCGGGAAATAAATCAGACATCATGGTGATCGTTGGTCATATTTCCATGTACGCTCATTTCTATGTTCTTCAAAACTCATTTACCACCTCCATTGTGGCTCAACTTTTCATGGATCAGGTCTTCAATCTTCATGGCATGCCTCATTCTATTTTTTTTTATCAAGACTCCACTTTAACTGGCAATTTTTGGCAAGAACGGTTCAGGCTACAGGGCACCCAATTGCATCTCAGCACAACTTATCATCCCCAGATTGATGATCAAAATGAAGTTGTAAAAAAGTGTTTGGAAACATATTTGAGGTGTTTTTCATTGGAAAGGAAACATCAATGGGCTCAATGGTTACCACTAGATGAATGGTGGTACAACACTTCTTACCATACAACTACCTGCATGACTCCTTTTGAAGTAGTATATGGAAAAAATCCACCTTAATTTCTCTCATACCTTCCAGGTGTCTCAAAGGTCCAGGAGGTTGAACAAACACTTACAATTCGAGAGGATATTCTATGTACTCTCAAAGAGAATTTGGTCATGGCCAAAAATCATATGAAGCAACAGGAAAATCAATATCGCTCTGAACGTCAATTTTTTGAAGGAGACCAAGTGTTTCTTCGAATGCAACCTTATAAGAAAACTTCCCTCAAGGATGACTAGTGTCAGAAACTGGCACCCAAATTTTATGGTCCTTATACCATTCTCAAGCATGTGGGACAGGTGGTCTATCATTTATCTTTTCCTATTCATTCTAAGCTCCATCCTGTTTTTCGTGTTTCCTACTTAAAGAAGGTGATTGGAACTAAGTGTCAAACTCAAACCATTCTTCTGGAGTTGGATGAAGAAGGCTCCATCTAGTTATAGCCACAAGAAATTTTGGGCTAGCATGAACGTTGTCTGCATCAGTGCACCATCAAGGAAGTGTTAGTCCAGTGGAAAGATACAACTCCAACAGATGCCACTTGGGAACCAACTACCATTCTGCAGGAATTTCCCCATCTCAAGCCTTAAGGACAAGGTTGTTTTTAAAGGGGAGGAAATGTTAGGGACCTAACCTCCCTAACCCCTCACATAGGTAGAATAATATGTTTCCATGTAATAAAGGACAATATTAATAAGGCCTAGAAATAAGGAAGAATAAGTCAAATGTAAGAAGACCTAATAGAAGCTTTCGCTTCTAGAAGGATCTTCCTCTAGATTGTTCTTTTGGATAGACAGATTTAGTATAAATAGGAGTATAGGGTATGAGAAGTTTGGTTTTCGATATTTTTGTAATAGAGCTCTTCTCTACTGAAGGTTTCCCCCTCGAAGAGGCAAGTGAACATTGCTATCATTAATCAAGGTGTTCTTTCTGATGTTATTCTGGTATTTTTCTGGTTATATCATTGTTGTTCTGCCATTTCTAGCTAAAATATTTTTGTTTTGCATACTATTTTATATATGGAATACTACAAACTATGTCTTGAATCCTCTAGATATGATTCATGACAACTTATTTTCAGCCAGTTGATTCCACTACAAAAAAATTTGTTCTCTCACACTCAAATGTTACGCATTTTCTGATCACTATCTCAACACCTGCACGAATTTCTCCATGGAATTGGAATAACCCCACTCCTATGTTTTAAGATACTTAAGCCTTCTCTAATACCATGGCAAATTGATAGGAAGAGGAAGAACACTGGAAAACTCGTGGAGCATGGCTCACTCTTCTCTTTATTAAATATATGTTCTACAATATATAGTTGACTAACAACCCTAGAGGTTTGATATGATAAAAAACTAATAACTTTCTATAAATAGAAAAATACCAAATCAATTGATCACCCAACTAACTAATCTATGCATACTCGATCAACCAAATTCTTCTAGAACTAGCGGGATTAATTACCATACTCCAACATTATCTACCAAAGAAAGTGGAATGTCTCATTTAGCATGGTCTGTATAAATATTATCTTTATATGGTTTTTTTATGATAATTAAAACTAAACTTTAAGTTGTCAATTTTGATTTCCAAAACATAATTAAAGATTTAAAAATTTGACCATTCCCACCTTTCAATATTCCTTTTCCTTCCACTCAAAAAATAAAGTTCAATTTAATCCATAGTCATCTCTAAATATTTCCTTTACTCCTATTCAACCTAAGGTTTCCCTTCATCTCATGTACTATATCTAGGGGAATAATGTGGGGTACCGATGGACGTACCCAAGAGGAATAATAATAGATAGGTATTGTTATTTATGAATACCACTATTAGTAAATAAGGCCTAGTGTGAACATAATAAATGTAAGATGGATTACTAGAAGGTTCCTCCTCTTGAAAGATCTTAGATACTAGGTATCACTATATAAAAGAGGTATCTCATTAGGAGGTTTCCCCTTTGAAGAGGCAAGTGATCAGGAGTGAATCCCTTCCTTAATAGGATCTATTGTACAGTGTTACCCTACCTCAAGGGTTTTGACTATTTCTTGTGTTCAATATTTTGGTGAATGATTTGAGTTTGCTTATGAAGATATATTTCAGATTTATTGTGGAACATAACAAGTGGTATCAAAACACTTTCTCCAGCCACGAAAAAAGGGAAATTTGTTTTCTATTTTGTATATTTTTCAAAGAAGAAAAAGAAGGTCGCGACACTCTAGACAATTTCTATAGCTTTATGTGCAAAAATTGATTAAACTAGTTGTATATATGAGTTCCTCTTGGAAAAAAAACCACTTTAAAAATAATCCATCTGAATCAGAGTTTGAGAGGCCAAGATATCACTAATTTAAAATCAACGGTTTTTTTGGGCTTTTCCTAGGAAGGTTGCATGATTTTTCTAGTTTCTATAGCAGTTAGTGCCCAATTTTCTCAAAACAATTGTATATTTGAGTTCCTCTTGAAAAATTATCCCATTTCAAAAAATATTTATTTCAAATTGGAGCTCCAAAAGTGAAGATATCATTGATTTAAAATCAACCATTTTCTAGGGTTTTCATGACAACAACGGGACTGTAGAGTTCATAACTTTTGATAGTCTGATCAAATTACTACTAGATCAGTGCCATTGGATATAAGATTTTAAGATATTTATTTTTTTATATTATATGTGGTGTTTCCAATGGATATTATCTCTCGACTCCTCTTGTAAATTCGGCGGGAGTTTGAATCCCTCAAGACAAAAGTTCATCGAGGGAGATGTAGCCTAGAGATCATCACCCAGAGACATAACATGGATATCATCAAACATCGCGTCATTGAAGAATATAATTAAGAAACATATGCTTGGTATTAATGGGAAGTTGAATGTGATGAAACTTTCATCCTCTATTTTGATGACTCTACTCCACCTTATGTTGAGCACATATTGGAGAGTGAAAAGAGTCTTCGATGCATATTCTTCTTCAATTTCTTATTCTCTAGTAATAGTGGATTATTTTTTGTTCTGCTCTACATATTTGGACCCACATGACTAGTGTAGACATTTGGAGCACCATTTTCAGCTTCCTATTGCATCCCAATATCTTCATACTGGAGTTCACATGAGCACTTGGACTTGGGACCTAGATTTATAGTTGGACTGCATCAAAATGGTGGATAGCAGTTCTACAAGGGACCTTGGTTCTCTAGCCTACTTTAGCATCATGGTCCACAATTATCCATGGGACCCTAGTATATGGTTGTACTCCCTCATAACAAGCGTTGAGGACAACACTTTCATAAGGCAGATGGAATGTAGTGTAGCTAGGAGAATAATATGGGGTACCTAGGCAGGTACCCGAGGGGAATAATAGTAGATAGGTATTATTATGTATGAAGGCCATTATTAGTAAATAAGGCCTAGTGTGAACATAATAAATGTAAGAGAGCTTACTAGAAGGTTCCTCCTCTAGAATGTTCTTAGATAGTAGGTAGAACTATATAAAGAAAGTTTGAGAAATGTAACGGTTAAGTTTATAAGAATTTTTTTTTAGCGTAGCTCATTAGGAGGTTGTCCCCTTGAAGAGGAAAGTGATCAGGAGTGGATCCATTCCTTAATAGGATCAATTATATGGTGTTACCCTACTTCAAGGGTTTTGACTATTTGTTGTGTTCAATATTTTGGTGAATGATTTGAGTTTATTTCTGAAGTTATAAAGAAGGTTTGAGAAATGTAACGTGTAAGTTTATAAAAATTTTGTTTTAGCGTAGCTCATTAGGAGGTTGTCCTCTTGAAGAGGCAAGTGATAAGGATTGGATCCATTCCTTAATAGGATCATTTATATGGTGTTATCCTACCTCAAGGGTTTTGACTATTTGTTGTGTTCAATATTTTGGTGAATGATTTGAGTTTATTTCTAAAGTTATATTTTCATATTGGTTGTGGAACATAATAAGTGGTATCAGAGAACTTTCTTTGGCCACGAAAAAAGGAAATTTTGTTTGCTATTTTGTAGATTTTTCGAAGAAGAAAAGAGGGTCGAAACACTCTAGACAATCTTGGTAGATTTATGTGTAGAAATTGATGAAACTAGTTGTCTATGAGTTCCTCATGGAAAAACAACCACTTTTGAAAAAAAAAATCTGAATTGTAGTTCGGGAGGCCAAGATATCGTTGATTTAAAATCAACAGTTTTTCAGGGTTTTCCACAGATGACCGCACGATGTTTCTAGTTTCTATAGCAATTGTTGTAGAATTTTCTCAAACGAATTTTAGATGTGAGTTCCTCTTGCAAAATTATCCCATTTCAAGAAAAAAACATTCAAATCGGAGCTATGAAAGTGAAGATATCGTTGATTTAAAATCAGTTATTCTCTAGGGTTTTCGTGACAGTGTTAGGACTACAAAGCTCATAAATTTTGACAAGGTGCTTAGATTGCTACCATATCAATGCCATTGGATAGGGGATTTTAATATATTTCTATTGGTATGTTATATATTTCTATTGGTATGTTATATGTAGTGTAGACATTTGGAGCACCATTTTCATCTTCCTATTATGTGCCAGTATCTTCATAGTGGAGTTAACATGAGTGCTTGGACATGGAACCCAGGTTTACAGTGGCGGTTGGATTACTTCAAAATGTTGGCTATAAATTCTACATGGAACCCTATTTCTCCATCCTACTTTAGCAACTTGGTCCATAGTTAGCCATGGACCCCTGGTATATGGTTGTACTCACTCATAACATGCATTGAGGAAAACACTTTATAAGGGAGTTGAAATGTATGTATCTAGGCGAATAATATGGGGTACCTAGGGAGGTACCCAAGGGGAATAATAGTATATAGGTATTGTTATGTATGAAGGTCACTATTATTAAATAAGTCCTAGTATGAACATAATAAATTTTATAGGGCTTACTAGAAGGTTCTGCTTCTAGAAGGTTCCCCATCTATAACGTTCTTAGATAATAAGTAGCACTATATAAAAGAAATATGAGCAATGTAATCAGTAAGTTGAGAAGTATTGTGTTTTAAGCGTAGCTCATTAGGAGGTTGCCCCCTCGAAGAGGCAAGTGATCAGAAGTGAATCACTTCTGTAATAGAATCTATTATACGATATTATTATACCTCAAGAGTTTTGACTATTTCTTATGTTCAATAATTTAGTGAATGATTGAAGTTTATTTCTAAAGTTATATTTTCACATTTATTGTGAAACATAACATAAACTAAACAAAAATAAATTTACTACTCTTTATTAAATTTAATCATTTTTTAATGGGAAAAGAGTTCAAAATTTACCATTTTTTATTAAATTTAATCTATTTTTTTATGCTTTTATGGAAGAAAGTTCAAATTTTGTACCGGCTTTCTTCGTTTACTTATGTCATTTCAATAGAATAAAGCATATCATATAATATGTATTAAACGATAAGTTGGCATCATTCAAGGGAACTTATATGGTCATTTATTATATATTTTGAAATTAAATGTTTTTTTAATTGTGTGATAAATTATACATTTTTATGATATTATTTTTATTAAAGTGATGGTAGAGGCTTAACGATGTTGAATGTATGTATTTGTTTTGTTTTTTTTTATGAAAGTAAGGTGGTCGATGGAAAAGTTGTGTTTTCTTAATAAATACACACCTTCTCTCCATCTCTGCCCACATGTTAAAAAAAATTGAAGGGGTTGAAGGTTACAAAAACATTCTTCGACACCTCTCAATTTCAACCTCAACCTTTTAGCAAATGCGTTTCTGGACTAATCAACCCCACTCTCATGTGGGTAAGAGGGAAGGTTGAAGATATGCATTTATAAAAATGCACCCCTTCAATTCCTAAAGTGTTAATGGTGCATATTAATATGCAAGGGAGTGGAGTTTAAAGGTGTGCAATTATAACAAATTTACATCTTCATCCTCCACCCCATCTTCAACAAACAATTAATGTAAATGTACCATTATAATGAGATTAGTTTTACAAATTTACACGCCACCCTTTAAACAACTACATAGCCACCCCACCCTTAAAACAATATCATACTAATTTATACATGCATGTGAAAACATGTGTAGCTTTATCATAGAAGTAGTTATCACTTTCAAATGCCATTAAAAAAGAGTGTAAAGTAACTTAACAAAATAGTTGTTTCATTATTTCTTAATAATTTATAATTACATAAGAAACTTAATAAATAGTTGTACTACCCTACCTTTTCCAAAATAACTTTTACATAATTAACACTCTTTGATTTATTATCAATGTTCAATGTAAAAGGTATCAAGTCATATGGATTGAACATTAATGAGAAGACTCATCACCTTAATTACTTTGATTTATTGTCAATGTTCAATGGTTCTATGTAAAAGTTATCAAGTCATATAGATTGAACATTAATGAGAAGACTCGTCACCTTACTTAGTTTGCCATGCTACTACATGGACAAGGTTGACTACTCCATGTGCTTATTTTATATGAGGTATGTGGTTAAAGTGAGTTTTATGTTGATCATGTGCATCTCACATAAGTAAGCCCTAGTGTCACATGTGATATAATTATGGTTTGCATGTGGCACAATTGTGGTGTTGATGTATCTAGTGCATGGTATTTTTTTATATCATATTTTTATATGATAATGTATTTATTGTTGTTTTACATTTATGTATGTGTATATGTATTTATGTATGTATGTGTAGTGTATGTGTTTAAGGATTACATTTTTATAAACGTAGAAAAATAAATAAAAATTTAAAAAATACGAAAATTTCATATTGTTGTAGAAAATTTTATATA
>ML779114.1:797613-815761 GCA_009831015.1 Picea engelmannii | reverse complement strand
AGACGAATTAGGATATGACCTTGTAGCAAGTTGAATGAGAGACAAATGGATTTTCCAAACTGGCTTCAGATAATGAACAAGGGGGTGTCATATTCAAGAGCGACACTTACTGCCAATAATATGAATATGAAAACACATCCTTTACCGAAATTTCCCCCCACCATTTCTGATGAGTACCTCTTTATTTTTACGCAAGCTTGAGGAGGATAACATATGCTTGTTGATGTAAGCTCATCCTTCGGATGAGTCCTTCGAAGTATATTTAACGAACCCTAGGAAGGAGTGGTTCGGTCCCATTACGGGTCTTTCAATGTTTGTTTAATGAGTCCAAAGATAGAAAACTCGAAGGTTTTTCATGATTATAGAGTCTGGAAAAACACTCAAAAGAGAATTCTCTCAGTTCCTTTTTCATAAAATAGTATGATGAGACCGAAAAAGAGATAAATTACCGCCCAACAGACGCTTTCTTCAAATACTTTAATGAGCGTGAAAATAGCAAGATCGTTCAACAATCTCTTCATGTTTAGAGAGTCTGAAAAGAGCTTAAAGAGGACTCCAAGGGGTTCCTTTTTCGCATAATCTTGTTGAGCCCGAAAAAGTGATAAAAGTGTGCTCGATTACATTCTCATGTATTTTCGAGCGTGAGAACAGACAAAGACTAAGCTCGAGGTTTTGTGAAAAAAACCATAAAAAACAATTCAAACATGCGATGAAAAAGAGAAAACATTCATATCCCTGCGTATGGACGTTGAAGTCGTCATGTCTGCAAAAATTTGCACTCATAGGGGTGTTAGGCATTAGGTTTGATAAATAAAACAATTATAAAAACCAATCAAAATGGTAAAAAGTAAATATAAGTGGGTAAAAGTTCTTTTACCATAGTCATTGTAACTTTGCCAAGCATTTAGCCCAAAACCCCTCTTTTACCCTTGAATTTCGGTGCTCAATTGCAGAAGGTACGAACAATCATTTGGCGAACCGTCTCTGGTAGTGAGGTAAGCTCCTTGTCTTCTATCTTTTCATGGTTCAATTTTTTATTTTCATTGGTAAATTTTAAGTTTTTGAGCTTGTTTTAGGGCTCAAATTTGCACTCAGGCATCCTCGTAGGCTAGCCACACGGGACCTGCGAGAATACATGATTCTTGCAGGTGGCCCCAAAGGCACCTACGAGAACCTCACATTGTGCCAAAGGGGCACCTGCGAGAACCACAAAATGAAAAATTTCTTTAATGTTTTCTTAATGAAAAATGTACCAAGGGTTGAAAAGAGTTGTTGACCTTCTTCTTATGGTTCTTATGCAGGCATTTGGCTGTCACCATGGTTCTGGAATGGCGTGAAAGAGAGCATAAAGAATATGATGCTATTGCCGGGAATAACCCGGGCACCATTTCCTCTTTGCGATATTGTGGTCTCCTGAAATTCTTTCGGATCCCAGGTATGAGGGCCCAAGTCAGGCTACTGGAGTACCTCATTCATATGTGGGACATGGACCAACAAGTATTACACGTAGGGGTCCACACATTGTACTTGGATATCGAGGACATTTATTTCCTGATAGGACTTTTATAGCGTGGGTACCATGCTAGCTTGACTGGTAGCCGAGGTGGTGGGCTTCCTATGAGTGAATATTGCAGTCAGTACTGTGTTCTAGAGGTGGAAAGAAGCAAAGGAAAAGTGGCCATTTGGGGGGTCCAGGATTTGACCCTTCGCACTATTTTTTTCACCATTGCTCATATGGTTGGTAGCACTGCTCCACACATGGCTCTCCAGAGCTACTTTCAGTACGCCATAGAGTGTACTGAGCCTCAGGTCTTTAAATGGTCAGACGCAGTCTTTCGTAGCGTGAAGAGGCAGTTGACTAAATGCAGGACAGAAGACCTGAAGAAATTCGGGTACGAGTCACTATTGGTGTCCTTCTTTCTTCAGAGGGTTCCCTTGATGAGGTTGCAGGTTGAGTGGGATTTACTGGCTCCAGAGGATCCGAGGATGCTGAGGTGGTGTAACCTCATGGCCCGATATGTAGCTGGACCAATCATCAAATACAATGATTCTTTCTTTGACTAGTTGCGACCACAGATGCTGATGGTCGATGATTATGCCTATGCCAGGTTGGAATTTCGAGGGGATCTGGACTTGGCCCTACTTAAGGACACTCAGTGGGAAGATCTAGGTAAGAAGTACAAATTTTTTACTTTTTCGATGTTTTTGTGAATTTTATCATATGCAAATGTTTTTATGTTTGTCCAAGGTCTAATTACAAAAATTCTTTTTTGATGACACAGACGTGGGGCCTTACTGACCTCCGGGTACTTCTCCTATTCAGTGATGAGGAGAGGTGGCTCCAGTGCCATGATGGGATGCTGAAGATTATGAGGCAGTGGAACAAAACTTAGAGGGTTTGATTGTAGACATTCCGGATATGCCTCTTGGAGAGGTTCCATGACGTTATCAGTGTCATACGGTGGGTGTGTCAGATTCTGTTGGCTGACTGCTTCGTAGGGTTGCCTGGGCAGTCGTGTGTTACCATGAACGTCATCCATGACGTTACTTTGTAGAAGCTATGAGCTTCAGATTTTGAAATTTTGGTCCTTGGAAAGAAATTTTTTGTAAAAAACTTTTTGATCATTATATATACTTATGGCTTCTATCGACTTATATTGTGTTGTGTGATACTTGTGATGTGATTGATTTATAATGACCCAAATGTATATATAATACATAGTTAGCTAATGCATCAGTTAATGTATTTAGACATCTAGGAATATGTTGATACTCAATATAATCAAAATAACGTTCCAAGAGGCGGATTCACAAATATACCCGTAACAATGTAGGACTTCGAATAGCATAGACATTAATTAACTGTAGCACTACGATCTGCGAATCGAGTTGCACAACCAAGTGACGGATACCGAGCGAGATAGCATCAATCAATAATTCGATAACGACGCTATACTCTGCAATATTGTTGGTCGCACGGCCGAGGCACACACCTCATAGAGTGATGAGTTCATTTGTAGGGGCGTAAATTGCCCATGCAACAAAAGCAAGGTTCTGAGTACTACGGCTAGCGCCATCAGCGAAGTCAATGTGGTGTAGCGAAGACTCTGACATCTAGAAACCAAACACAACGTCACATAAGGGAAGAGACCAGATAACGAAAAAAACATACTACAGTAACACATAAGAAGTATGATACAATAAAATACAAGTACTCGTGCACAGGTGATCTTATGCATAGTACTTCTTTAAGTACAACCCATTTATGGGTTAACTCAAAGGGATAACGTCGTAATCAACTAACTCATAAGCTCCTTTCTCTAAAACTCATCTAACGATATAAGGACCTTGCCACATGGCTTCGAATTTTTCAGCTCCTAGCATATCTCGATCTTGTTTGTAAAGGAGAACCAGATCTCCTTCGGAGAAAATGCAGGGCTTGACATGTTTGTCGTATTGGGCTTTGACATGTTTCTTATGAGCTTCTATGACTAGGGTAGCATCGCGTCGAGTTTCATCTAATCGCATGAGATACAACAGACATTCTTCCTCTGCAGAAATGTTTGGTTGGAGTTCGATGGCTAGTTTTAAAGAGGGTATCTTGCATTCAATCGAGAGGATGGCTTTTAGACCACAGAGTAACCGAAAAGGTGTAAACCCAGTAGTATACTTAACGAACGTTCAGTAAGCCCACAATGATGAAAACAACATTGTGTGCCAACTTGTTTTGTGAATCCCTATCATTCGTTGAAGCATGGTTATGAGAACTTTATTAATTGCTTCGACTTGGCCGTTGGCTTGTGGGTAATAGGGCGTTGATTTTTCATGGCAAAGACCCAACTTTTCAGTGAGTTTAGACATCATGAAGTTTCTAAAGTGGATACCATGATCAGTGATGATAGCCTCAGGAACACCAAAACGAGCTATGATATGATTAAAAATGAATAATGTTGCGGTCTTTCCAGTATTGTCAAATGTCGGCATCGCCGTGGCTCATTTCGTAAAATAATCTACGGCTACAATAATGTATCCATGCCCCCCGACCGAGTGGGGGTGACATGTCATGAAATCGATACCCCATTTCGCAAAGGGACCAATGGAGACCACAGGGTGAAGAGGAGAAGGATGTGATCATATCTTATGATTATAGGTCTGGCAAGCGTGGCATTTTTGGACGATGATTATGAAATCGTTAAATAAAGAAGGCAAAAAATACCCTACTTGTAAGATCTTCTGGGTAGTAGCATACCTGGACATATGACCACCACATGCTCTAGAATGACAGTCATTTAAGGCTTCGTTGGCTTCGTCGAACATGAGGTAGTGTCGAAAAACTGAGTCAATCCCACAATGATAAAGAGTATCCCCGAGGATAATATATTGACGGGCTTGCTAGCGTATTCGACACCAGTCAGTACTAGACAATTTGGGCTGGAAAGTCTGGGTTTGGAGATATATGATGATATCACCATACCAAAGATCATCATAATTAATGAGTAAAATGGATTCATTAGGTAATGAATCAGCTGCTACATTTTCCATTTCATAGTAGGGAAAGTCACATATCAACTCAACAAATACTAAGGACTTCTTGGACTTAGCTCGTTCGAATTCCAAGTCAAACTCCTGGAGTATCATGATCCATTTGGAGTATTTTCCCCCTAATAATTGACGTGTGAGAATGTGTTGCATAGGGTTGCAGTTAGAAATTATCGTAGTCTTGCGAGAGAGGATATAGTGGCAAAAACATTGAACTGCTTGGACAGCTAGCAAGGCCAGTTTTTTGACATGTAAATACTTGGTTTCGGTAGGCGTTAGACTTTGACTCAAGTAATAGATAACATGTTCATCATGAGAATCATCCTCTTAGATGAGAACCATAGCGATGGTGTAATCCGAGGCTACGAGGTAGAGGAAATAATCGCGACTGTAATCGGGGGGAAGAGAAGCGTAACACATGTTAGGGACAATTTCAAATCTTTGAAGGCTTTGTTTGTGATGGTATCCCATACGGACTCAGACCCCTTTTTGAGTAGTCGCGTAAATCCAAGAGTTATCTCGGCGTAGTTTAGGATGAAACGACGAAGAAAGTTTGCTTTCCCTTGCAAACTTTGTAACTGGTGAAGTGTATAAGGAGGAGGGAGATTGAGAATCACCTCAAACTTTAAAGGATCTACCCTGATCCCTTGATGGGAAACAATAAAGCCTAGAAGTCGGCCGGATTCTACATAGAAAATGCATTTGTGAGGATTCAAGCGTATATGGTAAAAATGACAGTGGAGGAAAATGGATCAGAGGTGGATTGGATGATCGACCCAGTGCATGGAATGAGTGGGTAAGTCATCAAGATATGGCTGCACGATGTGCTTGATATCATAGAAGGCATAAGACATAACGCACTGAAAAGTTGCGCCAACGTTCTTTAGGCTGAAAGGAATTTTTCGATAGGTGAAAGTGCCCCAAGGAAAAATGAAAGCAGTTTTGTGTTGATCCTCGGTAACAATATTGATTTGATTATATCTGGAGAAACCATCCATCAGAGAGAAGATTTCACTTTTGGCGCAATCGTCAACAATTTGATCGATGAAGGGGGTAGGAAAGTTGTCTTTAGGACAAGCTTTGTTAATATCCCTATAATCAACGCATACACGGATTGTTCCTTGTTTCTTGTCAATCAGGACAAGATTGGAAACATAGTCAGTGAGGACCACCGGGTAAATAAAGCCGGCTTTGAGAAGTTTCTCGACTTCAAGCTTGATAGAAACCGCTTTATGTGGGTGAACTGGATGAAGGTGTTTCCAGATGGGTTTAGCGTCTGGGTATGTCTTAATTTCATGTATCAAAATGTCGGGGTCGATACCTGACATTTCGTCATAACTCAAGGTGAAGATGTCACGAAATTCTTTGAAAAGTGACTTGTAGGTGACGATTTCATCACGAGAACACGAAGCTCCGATATGCACATTTTCGACAATTCTAGGTTTGATGGATATGTCTAGGGGAATAGTTGGTGAGATATTGCTTAAGTTCCCTTCGGAAGACACATCATGTGTGGACTCGGGAATGGTTGAAATGACAACAACGGTCGATGGGGTCGAGATCCGTTGGTAGCTCTCAATGGTGTGTTGTTCCAGGAAGAGGATGGAATGGTGATGTCCATCGTTCCAAGGGGTGTCTTCCATGACAGACATAATCATCTCGTCTGTGGGAAAAATGATGTGGAAAGGATTTGGAGATAAATCACCAAGAGAGGGGGTATAAAGGGTTGCCGATTGAATGGCCTGATAGGCGGATTCGACCAGACTCAAAGGCATTTTGTCATCGTAATGAAGATGATCGTCGGGGTCGGGTACCATCCATGGGTCATGAGACACAGGGGTTTCATGAATCGAGGTGGAGATCATGTTGATTGAAGCAAAAAACGAGTGTGGAACATCGGGTGGTGGAATGGGGAAGGTACCCATTAACAAAGAGTCTTTGAGAAGACCTACACCGACGTTCTCGTAACCCGGTGGGGTTTTGGCAATGAACGATATGTTTCCAGTACACATATCCGAGTTAAAGAAGGCTAATTGGTCGACGATAATTAACTTTCCTTGATGTGGAAAATGCACAACACGAAAAAGAGTCGACACAACTACGCGCATGGAATCGATCTAGCTACAGCCAAGCAAAAGATTGTAATCGAGAGGAGCGTCAAAGACTTCCACTTCGAATTGGACCGTTTTCCCTTCTAGCGTGATTGGAAATGAAGGAAGGACACTGTAAGACTTAAAATCGGAGCCATTGAAGGCTTTGAGTGTGTTATGAGATTCAGTCAAAGAGGGAGAGCCGATGGATTTCCAGCAGGTAAAAGACATGACACATGTCGAGGCACCCTCGTCAATAACAGTTCTACAAATGTTTTTGTCATAGACAATCACTTAGATTTGGAATGTGAGTCGAGGGGGTAACCTTGGAATGTGATCTTCTAAGTCAAAAATTATTAAATTCGTATCTGTCGGGTCGATTCCACCGATAGCTTTCAACAGTGCCTTCCGTTGTGTGGGACAACTTTTAAGGACTTCGAGGGATGACATCACGGAAGGTGCTTGGGCTAGATCTTCAACAATGCTGTAGTTCTAGGCAGCATGAGCATGGGGATTGAAAGCTGATTTTCGAACGACACCCTTTGGAGGGGTGTGAAGAATTGTATCGAGGCTCGGTCGTTCGAGATGAAGAGGACCGTTGGTAGGTGGAGTCATGGGAGATGGTTGGACCACTGAAGGAGGTATAACATCAACCTTCTCCTTAGAGGGAGAATAATCTTTGGCTCGAGTGGTAAGTGCGATGTCATTCTTCTTTGAATCGCCAGTACACATTAATACATAGGATGTAGTGGAAGGGGAAGGTTGGTCATGAATGACCAATTGGGCCTGTTGTTGAGAGGGGAAGGGTTGGGACAAAACGGACGGAGTGGGTGGTTTCGGGGCCCCTTGAAGGAACTTAGTATCTTTGGTGCATCGTGGAAAATCCTTCATGTAGTGATCATCACTACAGATAAGACAAGGGTATCAAGGTTTGCACTTATCCCTATCGTCAACAGGTGGAGTTTTGGTTCTCTCTTCTTGCAAGGTATTTTTGTCCTCCTTATTCTTACCCTTTCCCTTTCTGGATTTGTTTTTACCAGCTAGGGTAGATTGAACCGCATTTACCTCAAAAGTCTTGCCGGTGGGAGGGGTAGGAGACGAAGCATTTTGAACATTAGAAGAAGCGGGTTTGGGGTTGTTTCTTGAGGTGGAATGTGGTTGGGCATGGAAAGTGCCAATCACACTGTCGGCTGCATGAGAAGAAGCTGGAGTAGTTGAAGTGGCGGAAGTGGAAGGACGAGGTGCATCAGAGAGTAAGTCGTAAAGAGTACCCATTTGTGAGTAAACGAGGTCAAGGTATTGAGCACGACTTATGGCCTGTTCTTCTGTGACAACTCCACCCATGGCGATGTCACAACTGATGTCGTTCACAAATGATTTTGTGAACCACTCTTCCAACAAATGATCGAGAAGTTTGAGTTTGATGAGACGTCGTCTTCGTTGCCACCTATGAATGTGATCGGATATATGAGTGGCTTTTTTTTGTTTGAAAGAACTCAAAATATCGGTCCCTGTTTCATAACGGATTGGTAACTAGTAGTGAGTGAGAAAATCCATAGCTAGGGTGTTGAATTCGGCGAAGAAACCTCGTGGTAATTTTATATACCACTTCGCAGCAGAACCTGTGAGAGTTCTTTGAAAAAGTCGTAGGCGAATAGAGTCATCCATCAAGGAGTTGGATGAACACCAGAGATGAAAAGTCATCACATGATTGTTCGGGTCCTCTCCTACTTTTCCATCGAATTTAGGGATGTCAGATGGTAGCTTGGCTGGTATAGCGGGCCATTGGGGAGAGTGACGGATTGGATCATTTAAAATCCTCGATAGATCTGGGAGGTCCAAAGTGGCCAAGAAGGGTAACTGTCTATTCACATGCGGGTACTGGTGGCTTTGGGGAGGGAGTCCCATCGGCAAACCAGTGGGACCATAAGTAGTCTGCATATAATGCGAAGACCCAGGCAGATTCGGTGGTTGTTTTGGAGGAAAGTAGCTCATGGGATTGTATGTTTTAACAGGGACATGAGTTTGAGCATTCGATCCCCAAATAGGATTGGACATACTTGGATATGGTTGGCCTATACTAGGGGGTATAACAGATGTAGCTGGAGGTTGTTGCCCCCCAGTCGATTGAGGATTATGTTATATCAGATGGTTCCAATACTGGGCCAAGGATGGAGGTATGTTTTGTCCATAGGGTGGGGTCGGTGGGGGTTATGCTCCAATCAAAGATAGTGTTCCGATTGGGATTTGTGTTCCAATAGGAATTTTCCCTACAAGGGGGGGTTGAGTCAAACCTCCTTGGTGAAATTGTCCACCAACATGAATTTGGTAATTTGGTGTGAATGATGGAATGGTGCCACTATGATTAGTGCCACCGATAGAGGATGGAAAAGGTCCTATGAAAGGGGGTTGAGGAAGTGTCGGAATGAAGCCAGGAGGAGAGTGCCCAGAAGAAGAGGGACCACGAGGAGTTCCAGATGGGGTTTGCGTAGGAGTGGGAATAGAAGCATTCAACGCACGGTATCTGAGTGGAAGTGTCGGGGTGATACTGGGTGAGAGCGGTGTGCCAATGGGGGCTTGACTAGCCGCAGTAATCCCGGTGTGAATACTCGTAGTATCTATGTAATGGACCATTTGTAAAAGGAGGGTCAAGATGTGGTCGGCTCGCGGAGTGTCTGTACCAGGAAAATAATAAGCAGTAGTAAAAGTTACTGCGTCTGGGTCAAAGGTTTCGGGGAACGTAGGTGAGACGGTGATATCAACGCCTACTCCTGAACCAAAGAGATCTCATCTAAAGATGCCAGAAGTCCAAAAAGGATCTTGGCCCTCAGGTCCTAGAAAAGGTCCAGTTTGTAATCCAGAAGACAAAAAAACTAAGTCTCCAGAAGAATTTGCTCACATAATACATCTCTCAGAATCGGGGTGAAGTCGAAAGTCCTCTCAAGAATTGGTAATTCGGAACCGTTCTAGAGAGTCAGTTCTTTCCACTTGTGGAGTGATGACGTCTTGGAATTCACTCTGTTGAGGAGAGCCCTCTGGTGAGCTTGTAGGCAAGGGTTGAGAACCTTCCAGATTTTCTGGGGGTAAGCCCTGCATTCTACGTGAACGACATGGAGGGTCTATTGTGAATGAGTTACAAACTTATGAAGAAAATCCCGTGGTCAACTTGGGTAAACAAACAAAATGCACTAGTAAAAAATTCTAGGAAACAACACCAAGCAAACAAGACCTTCTAATTCCGAAGTTACTAGTTGGTGATGAAATCCAACGTCGCAACAACGAGATGAGAAGGGGCTGGGCTAGGGTGGAAAAGTTACGTTGACGACCTGCTTAACAGACTTACATCCTGGTGCAAGCTCCCACACATAATTGTGGGTATACCCTCCAAGGAGCCCGAGTGATTTTGGCCAATGTTGATTCCAGGTACCGTGAAGACTTGCCCCTTCACAGTCACCTTGTGTAAGATCCTAAGAAGATAGGCCACTAAGGTTACCACCGACAACAATAAAACCTAGGGGGACAGTCAACAGTCCGATCCACACGCAAGGGCAGGGTATCTAGCCTAAAATCAACTTGAGAGGCTTCCACTCATCATTTTGGGTATACCTCCAAGTGATCCCCGTAATATGTGCAATCTCTACACCAATATCAACAAAGCAGGGTGAGTAACTCTGTTAATATCAATGCGACCTCAGGTTTGACCCTTGTGTGAGAAGGGCTTCCCAGGACAAAATGTTGCAAATGGAATTTGACACTCCTTAACACAAGATGCTATTGTGTGTTTTGTGCTTTCGAGAGTATCTCTCTGCTTATTCCAAAGCTCTAGCCTAGCCAATTGTTTGTGTAATAGAGTCCTAGAAAAGAGTTACTAGTTAAATTTTAAAATTGTGCAATATTATTAAGGGCTGTTGTTACTCAAAGGAAGCGGAGATGAAACCGATGTTGTGTGAGACTCTGACCCAACAATGCATAGATAGGTATGAAAGATATCAATTTTCGTTTGATGAATCCTATGTATAGGAGGGAAAGAGAAGTTTTCTGGAACAATCTTGAACTACGATATGTAATCTCCTTTAAAATGCAATATCAACGAATCACATAACAATGACAATTCTCTATTTGTTCTATTTCAACGATTGATTTCCAATATTTTCAAAATGAAAATGCTTTTAAAAAGATTTTTTTTTTTTACTTTTCAAAAAGAACCACCATGGTGGTGAAACTAAAGAAAACCAATAACTAATGAATAAACAATAAACAAAACCCAAACCAATCTTTCAATTAAGACAAAAATGACAAGAAGACAAGACTAGTCTTTTCAATTGCATGAGAACAATGATTTTCCAAGTAATGAGAAAATGAGAAAGACAAACAATCCCAACTTTCAAACCGATCACCAGCTCCTAACCAAACAAATACTCAGATTCTAGTATCAGAGATTATATCCTTGCTAAGAAAAGTCAAGAGATGAGAGTTGAGAAAAATATGGACAAGAAGAGCCTTTGATTTCTGAAGACTGATTGTGCACAAAATCCAAACTCAAGAAACAATCAACCAGTGGCCCAAGAAGTTCTTTTCAGACACACATACAGATCTGCGCATTTGAGCATACAAAAGCCTTAATTCCAAAAATTTTAAAAATGGGTTCACAGTCTATCAATAATGTACAGTGCGAGAATGGATCATTCTCGTAGGCTAGTCACAAGGAGAGTGCAAGAATCTTGCACTGTACAGAAAGGCAGGGTGCGAACTCAAGGGGTTCTCGTAGGCCACTGAGGGGTTCAGTGTGAGAAGGCCTGAAACTAGGCAAAATTTTGGAAAAAGACAAAATTTGAAGGGACTTCTGGACCCAGAGAGTCTGTAGACTCAGAGATTGATAGAAATGAAGAAAGGCAAGGCAAGAGCAAATGGCCAAGGAAAAACACCAAAAACCACTAAAAAATGGGTTGCATCCCTAGTGGAGTCACCAATTTTGTTATCAGACTAAATGGTAGGTGAAGACACTAACAGATCTCCCTACATCCACCTAGATCTAGAAAAAAACAGGACAAGACATGACTCTTTCCCTAAGTTACGACCATTGAATTAGCTAGTAAGGAGGAACAAGTGACATACCTTTGTATCGCTTCCTTAGGTCTCTGTTGCTCCTGCTTCGCTCCGGTTCTCTCGTGAGGTCAAGAACAAGACAAAACAAATCAACTAAAGTGAAGATAGCAAAATGTATTCAATCATCAACTTATGCATATGATCAAGGAATTACATAATAAAGTAAGAATGACTTTATGGGAAAAGGACATGCCACTGTATCATATTAATTGAAAGTAGAAGATACAACCTGATCGCCTTGATGTTGCAAGCTTCCTTTCGGTGACTCTTGGTTTCAACACACACATTTGTTCTGTACTTGCATGAAGAAGATCCAATTCCTCTTGATAGACCTACTAGAGTCCCCAAGCTTCTGTTCAAGCAAGGTTCTTCACACAATTCCTTCACCAATTCTTCAATTAATCTTTCTTAACCTCTTCCATGAGAATACTTTCAAAATATAGGATAGGGTGAGATGGTTACATGGATGAGAATGATCCCACCAAATCAGAGAAGCCATTAAAATGACAACCATACGAATGCCAACTCATTTTCTAGAAGATTCCCTTCTAGAACCCTCGAGACTTCTTCTCTTTTCCAAGCTTAAAAACAAGTTCGCACCTTGTGTGTAGAGCAACCTGCGAGAAGTTCGCACCCTAGATGAAGGTGGCCTACGAGAATGGGTCATTCTCGCACCCTAGGCCATAAACAACCTGCGAAGTCACTTTGAAAATATGTTTTCTGGAAGGAGATAAATGTCACTTTTCTTAGGAGAAAGTTCTTGTTGGGAATCTGAGTACACCATTGTTAATACATCACCAAGATGACCAAAATCATGTGTAACAGAGATCCTAGAGCATTTATGAGGAATGTTTGGAGAATCCTGTGTCGACATCTCTCCTCAATATCTATCCACAATGCAGAGTTTATCAATAAAATGCAGAGATGTACCCAAGTTCAAGCAATTAAAAACGCAGAGAGAAATCCAAGTTTTAATCAATCAAGCCACAAATGTACTCATTCATAAGAAGACACAAATACTAAACATTCAACCATGAATCAATCAACTCAAAGATAAGTATGGGATAAACATCAGGGAAAATTCTTATCCTTCACTCATCATTCATGCACAAAAAAATAGGACATTTGAATCTATAGGTATTTAAACATTGAAGTGATGACCATTGATTAAGCTCCTGGTCGACTGCTCAGGCACAGACTGATGACTAAAGGGATAAGGGACGAAAGATAAAACCACAATATTTTCGTAATAATCAATAAAACCCACACAAAGAAGTCATTGAAATTAGAACTTGGGTCCACCAAGGGAAATCAATTCAGAAAAACAACAAGAAAGTGGATTCATTAAAAGTTCCCTATGGTTGGATCCACTAAAAAACGTATTAGAACATTTCTTTAAGATTCCTTAAAAGTTCCCTATGGTTGGATCCACAAAGACCACATATAATGTAATGCATTAGAATCCCCAAAACAAAAATTTTAATCTTTATAACCTCACACACCCATGTTTTAATCACAATGAGGTGAAGGTCTTGCATGAACATGGCTTGTATGCCATTGCATTAAACTTCACATTATCATTGTTTAAATGTCATTGAGTTTTTATACTAATTCCTTTATTTTCATGTTACATGGGATGGGTTTGAGGGTTGTTCATATTCCTAATATAAATTAAGATGAGGTGGAGAAAATATAATATTTTTGATAATGTTATATTATATAACATATGAACTGTGCAAATGCTATATTATATATTTGGATCACTTGAGATATTTAAAGACTAATTGTTGGATAGTTGTGGATATAGTTGAACTAAATACATAACTGTGAAATATTTTATGGTCACCTAAAGTTACATAAAGGGACCTAATTTTACTATAAACTAAGGGATTTCCACTAAGGGATACATAAAGGGACCTAGTTTTACGATAAAATAAGGGATTTCCACTAAGGGATTTATACCTAATTGTTACATAAAGGAACCATATTTCCACTAAGGGATTTCTTAACTATAAAATCCCTAACTCCCTTGCTTGATATAGTTTTGAGTTTATTTTTTGTAGATTATTAAACCTAACATCATATCCCTCCATGTCTAAAGTTTCACAAACAACAACGACAGGACACAGTAAAGTAATATGTGGATACCCGCTCTGCAACTAGGGTTTGCAGCTTCGCCCCTGTCACCTCTCCTATAACTGCCTCGTAGATGGAAACCGAAGGAGGGGGGCACTCAATCCCCTCCTACAACATTGTCATGGCCAAAGAACACAACCCAAACCACTTCAATCGACCTACCTTCGAGCTCCTAGATGAAATGCGACAAATATTGATGGAGGAAGAAATGCCAAAATAAAAGTCACCGGACACTGACTGATCAAAATCTAGACCAGGGGTCAAACTTTTGCTCAATTTTCAAAGTGCTCGGAATGCGACGAAAACAATACCATTGCGTCCATCTCGTCTTCCTGATTCCGACAGTATATTTACTTTCTCAAACGGAGTCCGTATGGAGAAGATATCGCGATCTGTTCGCCAAGGCAAACAGGGAAAATTTTTGATGCTGACTGTACCTGTCCGTATAGTCCGTATAGAGGTGACGTGGTAGGCCGTACATTCTGTACGATGACGTGTCAAAAGTGACATGGCTTGATCTACATGTTGACGTGGTAATTTTTGATTGGTTGACTGTGGTCGAATGTGATGTTGACACGTGGCATTTACTTGTCTAATGGAAAAGTGCCGCGTGGCCCAATCAAGGGCTGCCACGTGGCACCCGTTTAATGGCTAATGGTCTAATGTTTGGTTTATTAAAATTTTTATGGGTCCGTGGGGTTCGACCCCCGGACCTCTCCCCACTACACAAAGCTTTAACAAAGGTTAGTCCGCCAACGCGCCACACTATGGTGTTTAATAAACATATGTTTAAAACTTTATTTAACATTGTGTAATGTTTCAAACGGCGGGAAAAGGGCCGGGGCCTAAGCCCCAGCCCTCGGTTTACCATGTAACCTTCCGACAGGACCGGGAGCGCGGAGGTGGTTCCGGGCGGTTCAAAAACTTTTGGGCCCGTGGCCATATGTTATATTCATATAACCATGCCTTATATGAAAAGGGGGCGCGGATTTTATTCCGGTCAAAGCCACAGTTTTATAATATTATATATGACCATTACACATATTGGTTACGCGCGGGGTTTTTTACAAATGTTACCCGTAGTTGTATCATTTTGCATGTGACCATTCAATATAACGGTTGGCACGTTATTGTGTTGGAGTTCAGCCCATGGTTTCAGGCACTACATCATATGACCATTAGCTACTCGGGAATGCGCATGGGAATTTTGTTGAGTTTTAAACCACGTGCCTAGCCACTTGTCACGCCTAGATTTAACCTAGCAACGATAAGCCTTTTAGCCTTAACGCGTGGTCACATGGACCCCATATGCCCGAGAGCTTGGCGGTTAGGGGCTGGAGGTGCCCTAACCGTTCTACGGTTTGCACCGTTGGCACGGTTGCACCTGGTGCTAGGTTTTAACACATTTTGGGAGCGTGTTCTTGGTTCATGCACACAGAGGTGCGTTTTGTAGAGCCAGTTTCAGAAAGCTTGAAGGAGGAAAATGGAGGAGGCCTAACTTCTTCATCTTTTGGCCGATTGAGGTTCCGTAAAAGCCCAGCTAGGAGTTTTTGGATGTGCTGGATCCATTGGTGCTATTTTCAAGGCCATTTGAAGACTTATTCTGCAAGTTTTTCACCATTGAAGTTTCAGCAAGCTCCAGGGAGCTTGAAGCCCTCTTTGATGGAGGACATGGTTTGGTGAGCCTATGTTTGTTTTCCGTGATTGAATAATCATTTTTTGCTAATTAATATGCTCTGAACACATTGGGACAGGTTTCAGAGGCTTTTGAGGACTTTTACAGGTGTTTTTTCCACAGAGAAGCTCAGGGAAGCTTATGGCCACATGTAGAAGAGGTAATGCCCGGATGAGCCATGATCCGTTTTCAGAGTTCTATTAGTCATTTTTGGGGTTTTTATGTGTTCTGATCTCAATGGTACAATATGTTTTTCCATTGGAGTTGAGCAGTAGCTTGTAAAATAAATTTTGACTAATTAATCCCAGAGAGCCAAGTCCATTGATGGAGGCTCAAGGAGATGTAGCCCGGAGGGGGGTGAACTCCTTTATCATCTTGTTCTTGTTGTGAGTTTGATGGTTTATTTGCTGCAAGTATTGTTGCTGTGTATTTATTTGAAGTACATATTTAACCATTTACAAGAACATTTCCTCATACATAAACATTTAAAGGAAGAAGCATGAACTTAACACATAAGTTTATATTTCATATTTTAACACATGAAGCAAGGTCCTGTAAAGTTTATTTTAATGAAGTAGAGGGTGCTTGCATAGCATAACAAGTCAGCCTTCTATTTTCGGATCACTGACCCCAACAACATTCATCCAAATATTAATCGCACCTGGGAACTAGGAAAATGAATTCCACAAACCCCTATCACTCCCAAATACATCATCATCTCCCTAAGAATAGAATACCAGAAATAATATATGAGAGATTTTGCACCGATCGGGAAATTCTTGTGACTTTGGCCCTTGAAAAAAGACCTGGTTAAATGGATTCAACACTGGTGGAAGCCAAAGGGTCACTATGAACTCCAACTTGGATCAAAAGGCTTCTTCACAATAATCCTGCACAACCTGGAGGACAGAGATAAAATCTTCGAAGGAGGGCCTTACTTCCATAACTCAACAAGCCTATTCCTATGCTTCTGGACAGAGATATTTAGCCCAGAGAAGGAAGACTTCTCCTATGCCCCGGTCTGGCTACGACTATACTCACTCCCACAAGAATTATGGCTTGAAGAGATCCTGGCCGGAATCAGAAACACCATTGGAACCTACGTCAAAGCCTCGGAGGCAACAAAACAACGAAGGTACACTGCTTATGCTCACATCTGTGTTTACTTGAATATATCTAAATCCCTCCCCAGAGCTATTACCCTAGATTATCAAGATGAATAATGGTCCCAAACCCTTGACTATGAACACATCACCTTTCACTGTAGAAAATGCCATGAACATGGACACCTCTTCTGCGAATTCCCTTTAAATAACCCTTCCAAACCTTCCCCAGATGACCCTGACAAACCCAAGGAGGGGTTCACCCAAGTCACGGGTCGAAAAATATTCCCTGCTAAAAAGGCCCCATCCCAGACCACCCCTGCTAAAAAATTCCCTCCTCAGACCATCCCTGGACCCCCCACCAAAAATTCCTTTGTGGCCATTCGATCCACCTCAGATACCCCCTCTCCCTCAGTCACCCATCCGACAGCCCCAACAACTGCCACCAATCCCGACCCTTATGATCACATGGTTTCAACTCCTCAGTGGGATGTTGTCACGGGCCCCTCTCTTCCTGATAACTTGGGACTCGAAATAAGAGATCCAAAAATGGATCTGGAGGATCAAGAGCTCGCGGGTATAGACATGGCACATCTAGAACACGCTTATCACAAACAATAACTCTACACCATTCCTCAGGACCAACTGCACAAAGTTCATAAAGTCTTCCTCAATTCCTTTGCAGGAGGTTTAGCCTATGCTAGCTCGACTCTAGGAATCCAAAGAGGGACCTCA
This sequence comes from Picea engelmannii, assembly GCA_009831015.1. Lineage (NCBI taxonomy): Eukaryota > Viridiplantae > Streptophyta > Pinopsida > Pinales > Pinaceae > Picea > Picea engelmannii. The sequence goes on along the minus strand of ML779114.1, from coordinate 798,377 downwards.
AAGGAACAACAGAAACCTGCAAAAGATGAGAAAAAAAGAGGGTGGAAGCCAAAACACCAACTTATTCAAGATGTTGGAAACTTTGTAGTCAATTCGGGTCAAATACATCTGATCTCAGACAACTTCCCTCCCCTCCAAACCCCACCATCCTCATGAAAATACTCTCCTGGAATATTAGGGGACTTAATGCTAAGAGAAAATAGGGTTTTCTCCAAGAAAGAATAAGGAAGGATCAACTAGACATATTTCTCCTATAGGAAACCAAATGTGCAGGAGAGGAAGCTTCATTCACTCTTCAAAAATGCTGGAAGTAGGCCCAATAGGTAATTGTGGACTCTAGAGGGACAATAGGGGGCTTAGCCGTACTCTAGAATCCAAACACAGTTATCTTGAATGATTTCTTCACTTCCAACTAGACCATTACTACATCCTTTCGCTTCATAGGGTCTAACAAATAGGGCTACATTACAAACATTTATGACCCTCCGCGACCAGGAGATAAGGCAACCTTCCTTCACCACTTGGGTTGGATATCCAAACACATTGGACCCCAATGATGGATCATTGGAGGGGACTTCAATATGATCACAGGTTTGGAGGAAAAAAGGGGGGCACTCGCACCTTGTGTTACACGTCAAAATTGCTCAGCTGGATGAGTGTCGCATTATCCCTCTCAATTGTCGTAAGTGTCGCATCAACTTTCGCAAGTGTCGCAAGTTGGTCACTAGTGTCACAAAGGATGTTCAGACATACTGTCATGATAA
>ML779114.1:766210-778384 GCA_009831015.1 Picea engelmannii | reverse complement strand
ATTCTCTTGGTCCACCTTTATTATATTTTCATCTTAAATATGAAAATGAGGATAGGATCGATATCTAAGTTCATTATCTATATGGAATTTTGATATGTAAAGTGCAATATCTACTACTGATGTACATGAACTTCTTGCTAGATTGAGACTATCTAAGTTTGTGTAAATGGATATAGCATGGATTTACAAGTAATAATGATTGTACATTCTTACACATTTAATAATAATCAATTAATGAATTTTTTTCTTCCATATAATCTATTGTACTTCCTTATACACTCCTTTTTAAATTTCCACTATAAGGACTTCAAGGGAATGTTGTTTAGAATTGGAATATTAATATTTAGAGTTCGAAAGAACAAATTACAAATTTAGGATATACATTCTTCATTCCCATCCTTTATGGTTCTTCTAGTTGCACGTGTTATGAAGACTTCCACACTACTTTTGGGCTTCCTGTTTGTGTAGGAAAATTTACTCTCGGATTTGAATTTGTGTGAAATTTTATTCCTTTGCTTATCCTAGAGACTTTTGTAAACATGATCTATTGATTTGTGTTACATGTTCACATAAGTAATAGGTGTGGTACATATGTCTTCCATGCAGACATAGGTCATAGATGTGGTACATATTCACACTTGTGATAATTAGGAATTAATGGAACCATTTTTATTAGCATTCTCTTCATTTCTCCAAATTGTACATTCCTATGTATTTATTTCGAATTTGAATATAAAGACATCTAAGGAATATTTTATGGGATTTGAATATTAACATTAAATTTTTAAAAAAGAACAAATTACTAATTTGAAATGTAATTACTTTATAGTCATAGTTATTACATTACTTTAATTGTTTAGATAATTTTTCTAAAGTAATGGATTTCTTTGGGACACCTTTCTTGAGATGTTTATTCCTCATATCTCCTTCATCATTCTCATCCTTTATCTCACTTGTAATTGTGAATTCTATGAAGGCTTCAATTCTATATTTGTAATTTCTTTTTATGTAAAACAACTTATTTTAGAGTTTGAATTTGCGTAAAATATCATTATCTTACATATTCTAAAGGTTTATGTAGACACAATCTATTGATTTATATTCCTAATTAATTTGTATAAAATATAGAAAGCCTTATATAACATTTTATAACTTCTCTTTATTTTCCACTTATAATGACTATGACTATGGTGTCATAAATAATATAATTTTTTTGAACAAAAAGTCATAAAAAAAATTACAATGTGTTAAATAAAAAAACTACCTTTAAATTTAAATAGTAGAATGTGTATATGTTAAAAATTAACTACCTAATAAAAAATTATATCATGAATTTGCATATACTAAGTAACATTGTAATTTTGGGAACAAAAAAACGAACAATACTTTCATTAAAACCAACCAATATACATAAAATATTATAAAACATAAATGAAATCGAATAAATTAAGTACATGATAAAAACTCCATTTAATCTTATAAAATATAAATGAAATCTTATAAATTAAGTACATGATACTGTGACTTGGCCACGGGGGCCCAACCCAGTGGATTGTGACTTGCCCGTGAGGGGCCAGCCCTGTGGCCAATTCGTTGGCATGCCCATGGCTTGGCCACATGGCTGGGCCCCCGCGGCCAAGTCATAGTCCAATGGACTGTGACTTGGTTNTTGCGGGGGACCAGCCCTGTGGCCAAGCCATGGGCATGCCAACGACTTGGCCATGGGGGTTTCCCCCTGCGGCCAAGTCACAGTCCAGTGGACCGTGACTTGGACGCACGTTGGCGTGCCCACGGGTTGTCCATAGGGATGCCCCCCCGCAACCAAGTCACAGTCCAGTGGACTGTGACTTGGCCGTGGGAGCCCAACCCTGTGGCCAAGATATTGGCGTGTCCATAGATTGGCCACAGGGGCCGCCACATAAACTAAATTTTAATTTAAAAATAAAAATTAAATTTGAAATTACAAATTAAAATTAAAATTTACAGTGAAAATTACCTGAAGCTCGGCTTGCTGACTGCCCACCAACACAACAACCCGACCACGCATAGGAATGCCTACCAACACGACCTCTACGCCAACCCAACGTCCGCGCCAACACAAGCTCACAATCACTGTCTATCACAAACGCAAAGATCTTAGAAAAACGTTACAATAATGAGGTGTGGGTGATATATAAACAATTTTTCGGCTGAAAGACTTGTTCGGCCAAAACATTCTTTCAGCCAAAAGATAGTTCGACCAAACAATCTTTCGGCCGAAAGAATGTTTCCGCCGGAATATCTTTTGGTTGAAAACATATTGCCGGGTGGAAAAAATCCATCCGACTAAATTTTTACACGTAAATCGAGGGTGCCATCACTGTACCGTTCGATTTGATGTTCCACGTTTCGGTCGAAAAATAGTTCGGCCAAAAAAAGTATCTTTCAGTAAAAAAATAATATTAGTTCGGCTGAAAAAACGTTTTTCAGAATTTTGGAGATCAGATTGTCACGAAAGTGTTACCCACCTCTGTGATTTCACCCAACAATATTATTTCCTTCTCATACTATCTCTTTTTATCAAACAAATTGAACAAGAGGGGATGCATAACAATCCATCTTTTCCTTTAGGGTAGGTAGTGAAGATCATCTCTCATCATTTTTATGGTGATTGCTAGATCATTAACAATTGACTTTTATGATGGTTGGATAGTAGCTAGGCAATAGAAATTAGTTCACGAGTACACTATGCAAACCAATTATATATGGTTCCTTCAAAATACATTTACTACATTATACTAATTTGAAATAACTAGTCCACCATAAAGTCTAGATATTCCTTAAGCAAGTCTGGATATTCACTAAGCAGTGCAACTTGTAAGATAAGAAAAGAGAGAGATTCTTACACATGTAGTTGTTCCTTCTTTCCCTAAAGAACTAGATTCAACTCTATCTCCTTTTTTTCCCTATTTTATTATTAGTGAAGGGAATGAGTTATTAATTCAAGAAGACAATTATCAAACATATTTGACAAGGCCACTTAGATGAGAATGTAGTAGCCATGAATCATTAATTTTGGTATTTTATATTATAAGTATGATAGTGATATTTTTATTTATCCCTTACCTTGATTGCAAGGAATTCATTCCGAAGGATTCTCATCCTATGTCTATTCTCCTGGTAGTGACTAAGGGAGAACCTAGAGATTTAGGAGGGAGGGAGGCCACGAGTCTCACCTAAACATATTATGACTCCAAGGCATGGTTGAAAAGTGACTATTAACTCCCTAGGTTTTCCTACATGTGTCACAACTTTTTCGATGCCACCACTATATCTGAGTGAAATAGGGTATGCTAAACATGCGATATGCCTAATCTATTAAATAGGTTTGCATTTTGAAATCGGAAATCATAATAAAATGTCAAATCTATACTACTGCATAATACGTGTTATCGACTTGGGCCTTTTTCGTGGCCTAAACTAACACTCAATGCTCATGTTTCAATTATTATAAAATATGACACAGTGAAATGGTGAGAGATGAGGGTTGTAGGGACATGATTATGCTAAAACAATTAGCCATGTATTTTCTTAGCCATGTCATACTAGAGATTGGAGATGATTAATGTTTTGTGGTTTATAAGGATAATTGTTAATGATATTCATGGTACATTTTGGTATTATTAATAACTATAATCTTATGATTTTATATCCAAATGTAATTAATGTTTTTTTGTAAATAAAAAAGTTTTATTTCATCAAAAAATAGTTGTGATTGTACATATCAAATCATGTCCGAGGGGCTACCACCTATGACGTCAAACAAGTGGAAACCAAAACAGATGGCACCCTTCTGTTTTGGTTGGAAAAAAAGAAAAAAATCTCCCACCTGTTCCACTAAACATTTGGAAACTAGAACAGGTGGTAGAATAGTATTGAGATAGAACTATTTGAACATGGAACAAAAAAATCTGAACATAACATGGAATAGGGAATCTGAATAGGAATACAAAAATTTGTTGTGTTTTTTTGCAAAAGAAGTGCAGAGAGATTAAATGATTAATCATCAAAAGAGCCATTAAAACCTATGTTTCCCTGAGTGTCGTCCTGAGGAGTGAAGATGTACGGTTACGCGCATGTCGGAAAACACTTATGACTTTGTGAGATCGTGATCACTTCAAACAGGATGTCGAGTCTACTGTTGAGTAAATTTTTCCTATGGATTTGCTCCATCATGTCCCTTCACATCTCAAAGATGAGCTCCATATTTTCTGGCGCCAAGAAGCAAATAGATTGTGAATCTTAGACTGGAGCTGAGGTGAGTAGTGGAGGCTCCAAAGGTCGGTCAACCAAAGGATTTTCTTCTTGGATTATATGAGTCACTCCTTCCATGGAACACGTTGTAGTAGAGGCAGGGAGGCTGGTGCTAGGCTGGTCTTGGGGGTCTGAGACTATGTAGAGGATGGAATCTGGTGGCACCGTAATTGGTTCATCTGGAATTTACTCCTCTACGTAGGCCATTGGAGGTGAATTTTTATCCCTATCACAACGAATTAGTGAGGTCGAAGAACCCTGGGAAAGCATGCAGATGCATCACTGCCTGGCTGCATAGCTATACCAAGAAGGTCCCCTCTTAGGCTTTCCACACTCCTGTGGAATTGTGGTGAGGGAAAACTAGACTGAACTTAGATTGAGAAAGTGCAGAGTTAGGAGAGTGAAAGGAGCAAAGCCCGAATGCAAAATCTGAGCTGAGTGGGAGGAGCCATAACAAACCCATAGGAAATGGAGGGGCGCTAAGGGAGATGAGGTGACCTTGCACATGCCGTCTGAACCCATTGTCGTCCATCCACCATGGTGCACTGAGAGATCCATTAAACATGCGCGAGGGAACTATCCAACCTGCACAGAAGCACATTGAATGTTGTCCTCCATCCAAGATATGAAAGCGAGGGTGGCGGAAGGCTTAATAAATAACATGGGCTGCATATGATCAACGTGTCACCCCATCCAAGGGTAAATGTTATTAATGTTAATGATAATCAGGTTGTCATTTTTCTATTTACATGTGTATCATAAGTTTACATCATACATTGATTTAATATATGCATATCAAATATTATGTATAAAATATAACCTTTTGGCAAAGACTCACAACTATGTAGCATATGCTTTATTTGAAAAATATTTCTTATATTTTATTTTTTCACTGACTTTTTAGTTGCACAAATCTTTCATTCTACCTGAAAAACGTAGATCCCTTTATGAAACACTCCAAGAATATACACACAAAACAAACTGGACATAACTTACAAATAATATTATGTTGATGACTTCTTCGATTACCTCCTACGAAAAACACACATGAATGCTTATTTGTCTTACAACCATGACAAATAATACCTCTATACAACCAAGTGTTATATATTTTTCAAAGACAATGTTATGCATTTAAATTTAAATTAGCTTCATAACTTAACTATTATCTTCTCAACATATTATTGTAACCATGTGCATGTAGGCTTAACTATGAAGGTCCCTCATTTGGGATAATGAGTATAACACTCTTGATTAATATTGGAGAGTTTGCAGGCTTAGCTATGAAGAGACCTCATTTGGAATAATGAGTATAACACTCTGTTATCGCTCCAAGAGTCACCCCCAAACTGCAAATGGGGGTAAGCATGGTAACATTAAATTTGTTTCAAGTGTGTTTAACGTTGGGAGTCAGGAAAATAATGCAAAGAAAGGAAAAGATAACATGGGTCATTGCAGATTAGTCCTAGACCATTGGGCTATGGAGTCATAAGTATCGTGCTTAATGAAGGCATTTAAAATACTTATCAAATAAAGGATTTATGTGGTGATGAGGAGAAGGAAGACATAATGTGTCTGAATGATAAACGATGAAACATGGGAAAGATGACAATAGATCATCTACCACCTCAGGAATCCATAGATCAAAGATGCTACATCCAGACAAGAAGAAAAACAACAAGAGTCTTGTTAGAAAAACAGGACCGCAGAGCAATAAAATAAACAAATGCAGAAACAAAACACAGAAGACACACAATACAAGAGAGACACAGATTTACGTGGTTCACCTAGTGCGGGCTATGTCCACCACAGAAATTGCCAGGTCCTTCCTTTATTATTATCCAGCAAATGAAGGGATACAACCTACAACAAAACCCACTGTAACTTCCTCTTCTTTCTCTCACAGTCTCCTCTCTCAGAATACCATATTCACCATCATCCATAGCCGCAATACATTTCCCTCATAAAAGAGGGTTGCCTTCTAGGGAAAAAAACCCTAACATAATCTCTACCGTTAGATTTGCGACCTTATAATGAACGGTCCATATTTACAATGAAATTACAATATACTTTTACAAGGCAATTTTTGCTTTGGGGGCTTCGCCCCTGAATCCCCATCGGGATACATTGCCCCCGAAACCCCATTGGGGGCATGCTTGCCCCCAGACCCCCCAGCTGGGGGGATAGCCCCCCCGAACCCTGCAGAGGGGGTACCCCCCCTCTGCACTCCCCCACGTGGAAGAGTGTACATACTTTTGGGGTGTAAATACTTCATGGGGTATAAACACGACTGAAAGCAAGGACCTCTAAATCAGGAAGATAATCAGGCTTCACAACCAACAAGTCTGAGTGATAAACGATGAAATATGGGCAAGATGACAACAAATCCTTTACCGCCTCAGGAATCCATAGATCAAAGATGCTACATCCAGACAAGAAGAAAAATAACAAGTGTCTGAGTGATAAACAATGAAAGATGGGCAAGATGACAACAAATCCTCTACCACCTCAGGAATCCATAGATCAAAGATGCTACATCCAGACACGAAGAAAAACAACAAGCGTCTGAGTGATAAACAATGAAAGATGATAAATATGACAATAGATCCTCTAACGCCTCAGGAATCCATAGATCAAATATGCTACATCCAGAAAAGAAGAAAAACAACAAGAATTTGAATGATAAACGATGAAAGATGGGCAAGATGAAAACAAATTCTCTATCGCCTCAGGAATCCATAGATCAAAGATGCTACATCCAGACAAGAAAAATAGAACAACATGTAAACTAAGAAGACAGTCTAATAAAACAACTTAAAGGAATCTTCAATAACATAATATTTTACAATCCATGCCCCTTAGGCTTACAAACTAAAAAAATACAGTTCCCTACTCCTAAATCTCTCTCAACCCTCCGACCTCTGAACTCCCCTCTTTTGCACAAATTCTTAACTGACCTATTTATACTCAGATCAATGGACAACCGCTAGGAATGTGATCTAGCCATCCCATCCAAGGCTTCTCGCCTGTGCATCCTTTTGTCAAACTGTGTGGGTATCCTTCTGTCAGATGCAAGCTCAGATTAGTATGGGCCTGCAAGAAGAAACCGTCCATCGTGGTACCTCGGGCTGACAGTTTTGTTACCTCAGCCAGAGCTTCTGTGCCTTCTATTATGGAGTGAAACGAGGTTTCAACTACTAGTCTTTACTCATTAACTGAAATTTTCTTGGGATCGAAACAAGGATTTGACAACTAGAAGGCCACCACGTGTTGCTCGAGGATTGGGCGTTGAATAAGCATGTGATTGTTCCGAAAAAGACAGTCCTTGTTCATCAGCTGAGCAGTCCTTGGGATCAGAGCGCAACTAGATGACTAGCAGACGACCACGTGTTTCTGTTGGATACAACATTATACACGCAAGTGATTTCGGGGCAGTCGAAAGCGGTTTGGACCCACACTGCTTTCGGGCCCGAAATGCACCATCTTCTACCACATAGCCTCCCTGCAATACCCCGGTTTGGATTTCGGCCCGCCTTTGGATTTTAACCCCCGTGCAGCTTGTGGCGCTGAAATGACTGGTGGTCATTGCTTTGTGATCTAGGCACACCTGCTATTTTAGCACCCCCACTAGAATTTATCCTCCCGCCAACTATGGAACTCCTCCAACCTCGCTCAGAGATGACACCAAACTTAACTGCACAGGGGATCTCTACTGCTGCAAATTGCACCCACCTGTGCCTATGCTCATGGTTGTCCCCTGCGACCCTAAACAACTTCATGTGATAACACACTCAATTAATATTGGAGAGTTGACAAATCACTTACGGAAATTCCCTACTTTGCCAAACAAAAGTCTTTGAGTTCATAAAAAATGCTTTGGGATGACCTCACCATTCTAAAAATGGTTAAGAATTATTAAATTCCTTTCCAAAATAGTTGTGTTTGTATGTGAGATGCACATCCTAAAGTTTGGAACTTGTCATGATAAAAGATAAAAGTTTTTGCAACATGTTTTCAAGTTGAGTTAATGTGTCAGAGAAAACAAAATGAATGTTTTCAACATTCCCTAAAAAGGAAAAGGAATTCTAGATTTGATTTCTAAAACATAAATGAGTTAATGTGTCAGAGAAAACAAATTGAATGTTTTTAACATTCCCTAAAAAGGAAAAGGAATTCTAGATCTGATTTCTAAAACATAAATGCTTAAATTTTAAAAGAAAGCATCTTTATGGACGACTTACTTGAGTTCCTTTTCTTTCGCATTGAAGGTATCATAAAATAGAACAATGGTAAATATTTTACTAAGCTTAACAATTTAATAGAAAACTATTTTTCAATCAAACGATCTCTATCGAGGATAACATTATTTTACTTTCCAAATCTACACATTAAGTTATGAGAAAATAATGAAATTTATTTGGTTATATGGAGATGCAAAATCTTAACACATATATTATATTTTATTGGTTAAATTATTGATTATATAGAGATGCGATTCCTTGTTTAATTAGAATATTATTGAATATATAGAGATGCAATTCCTAGTTTAAATAGTCTAATAAAAATGCAATTCCTAAATAGTGAAAAATACATGTTTTGGGAAGTTTAAATAGTTTAAAAAAACTACAATTCCCGGTTCAAATAATGAAAAATACTTGTTCGGGGAGAAATGGGATAGGGTAAGTATAAGACTCCTCTTTTAGGGTGGTTTGGACTTTTAAAAGTAATAAATGAGTAGTTCTTTCTTTTGTGGTTATTTGTGCAAAATCGATTATAAATGAGGGCAGCAGGAAGAAGGAAGGAGAATAATACCTCCACTTAACAAACAATTGTTTTCTTTCAAAACTTCCATGTGGCTACAATGAGTTGAAAGCAACAACAATGTGATGTTATTGGACCCAAGCATTCACATACAAATAAATAGAGCATACCTTACATATATCTTTAAGAAACAAATGAAAAATGCCATAAACAAAGTAAAACCATGAATTTGAGTTGTATTTCTATGAAAATGATACAAACAAGCATAACATAAACTCCATAAACTCAAAAATGATGGGGGAAGAAAGAACAATATTCTATTACCTAAAGAGGAAGGTGATTGAGAAAATGGTCCCTTAATCCTCCTCAATATCTATTACCTAAAGAGAAAGGTGATTGAGAAAATGGTCCCTTAATCCTCCTCAATATTCTATTACCTAAAGAGGAAGGTGATTGAGATAATGGTCCCTTAATCCTCCTCTTCACATAGTCTGTCCTTTTAGGCCTCATCTCTTTTCTTCCTTAACAAAATAATGTGATATTTATGCCTACACATCCTCCGAAGCAAGTGGAGAAAGGAAAGTAGTGACTCTCTTTACAATCGGGTAGCATAAAAATGCATTAAACAAAATATATTAAACCATTCTCGAAGTGCGCTATTAGGTGCATAAATCTTCTTAGATAGACTCCCCATAATGGTCACATTCATCCTAAGATGATATTTTGTGTTAACCAAGTTGATTGGAACCTTCCTGTTAGAAAATTAGATACACTTCCACACCAAACCTAACAGAGGAGAAGAAGAATTTAATCAAGAACATAAATGACAAAACAATCACACAATACACAAAGATTTTACCCTGGAAACCCAAACCGGGAAAACAAACATTCCTTGAGAGTTCTGCTCTCTTGTTGTCTTATTCAATCTAAATAAAAAGTTACATGTCTAGCCTTGGTCCATGCCTAAGAAACAATCGACATCATACCCTCTTTCCTGTGCAAGAACAACCCTGTAGCCAATCCGGCTTACATCTACATGACCAACAACCTATGATTTACTCATTAGACTTTACGACCCTACGACGCATCTCTTTATAGGATTTACAATAGGAAAAAGCATAAAGAATTGGAACCCAAAAATGGTTACATATCCATGCAAATCATTGGCTACAAATCCCTCAAATCTTGGGATTTTGTTATAGGCGACTCCAAGTCGTATTACTAGTCAACTACCAGTCGACCTTCATTCAGTCTTCAGTTGGTCACCACATGTTTGTCTATCGACCTCATGTTAGTTGACCTCTTCGACTTGCTGTCGATGCCTTTACCATGTCGAGCTACCTCAACGTTCAACTTTGAATTTACCCAGTCGACTAACCTAAACCTTCGACTTGATGTCGATCTACCTCAACTCCGACCTCCATTCGATTCACCTCGACTAAACTTTCATTGCAAAGAATATAACAACCCAACATTCTCCCACTTCTTTGCTAAAACATGAGATTCCTAAACTTCTATTCATAGACTTAGGGAAATAATTCCCATTACCTCTCTGCACCAAGAGAACTTCACAACACTCACATACTTAGTCAATGAGTCTACTATGTTTTCCAAGGTGTCTACTTTCTCTAGTAGAACTTTGTTACTTTCCACCGTGTTGTGCTGCTTATATGTTTATTATAATGCACTCATTAATTATCAATCCAGGATTCGCAATCAACAAAGTTACAAGACACCAGTAAGAAAGGTAATTTCTAATGTCACGAGTATATAATTAAACTAGATTATGCATGCTGGAAACAAATTAAAATAAAAAATTGCAATGCACTTTGGTTGTCTTTCACAGAGAGGCTATCTACTCCATTATGGCACATGCAAGTATGAGATGGAGTTGGTTTGACAGATCAACTCTGCTATCTGACCCAAAAAATTAACTATGCAATCCACACTTCTAAAAGGAAAATCACACATCAATCATCAAGACATAGCATGGGTAGTTCAATAGTCAATATACTGAGTATGCTGTGGTTCACAATGTGCTGTTGTGGAATTCACTAGTTCTCCTTCAAATATGTCTGACCACTGCTGCCAACATTCATGTCTAAAAACCAAATTCATAAAAATAGAGAATATGCAAAAATAGAGCAAGTAAAGATCTCTAAACAATTATATAATGGAAATCCTAGTCTAAGCTGTACTGCTATCATCTAACACAGTTAAAGCTTCAACTAATTTAACATTTACACTACTGAAAACAAATGATAATGCTAATCTACAAAGATGTTGACCTTTGTTGGGTGGTGGGCCCTTGCCACTTCAACATGTCAGCTACCGAAGTCTACAGTAAACTTTTCTTCAACCCACACATTACTCTCACTCAAATCTCAAAACATAACATCAAACTTTTGTTAACAACTCAACTCATATTCAATCATAGACAATCAAGACATGGAGATAAATGGCGTTCTTCTATTAGTCTTCACTCAAAATATATTATGCAATATCACAGGCTACTTCACATGTTGGTAATATGCTAACTCTCCTCTTTTCCACCATCCTTGCCACGACTATTTAATAGTCTTAGTTGTGAAACACAAGGAGGTGAAATGATTTGCAAATCAGTCAAATGTTTAAATTTAATTATTCGGTTACATCTTTTAGCTTCATCCTCATGACACGAAGTGCATGAGGATGAGGCAATCAACAAACTATTCTAACATAGCCTTGCTAAAGCAATAAACATCCACCAATTGTCTTGGGCGATCTGGAGCTAAACTTGGTACATTCGGTTCTCTATATTGGTACCGGATCGTGACAGGTAGATGGTACCGGATCACAACAGTGCGCAAATGGTGGTACCGGATTACGACAGTCCATGACCATTGGTACCGGGTCGCAACAGATGAGATTTTAGTACTGGATGCGTTTGGTACCGGATTTAGACAGTGGCAGTCTTGGTGCACAAGTACCGAACAACTGAGCTGGTACAGGAAGGCTGGATATCTAGAGGTCAAAGATTATACATGGAAAATTGAAGCATTAGTACATGAAATATTTAATTCCTTAACTCAATAAACCACAAAATGCATGAATTAACCATACTTTACCTTATGACCTTAT
>ML779114.1:734715-756153 GCA_009831015.1 Picea engelmannii | reverse complement strand
GGGGGGGGGGGGTTGTTTTTGAATCTTTGGAGCTTACAAATATACCCTTGTTATCTCTATATCTATTCATAAAATGGAAATTTGATTCTTTAACTGAATTGAAATCCTAATTCTATCTAGAAGGTAAGAAGGCATCCTGGCTTCAAAGAACCCCACTCTAGTGGCCGCATGGCTCTTCACTCATGTCTTAAACGTTTTATCCTCCTTCCTCAAGCAACCTTAAATTTTTTTTATACAAATAATCTAAGCTAAAAATCTCTTCCTACAGTTTGCAACTCCTAGGCAACGACGCCAAAATGTTGTGTTGCTTATATGTTTAGTATAATGCACTCATTAATTATCAATCTAGGATTCATAATCAACAGAGTTACAAGACACCAGTAAGAAAGGTAATTTCTAATGTCACGAGTATAGAATTAAACTAGATTATGCATGCTGGAAACAAATTAAAATAGAAAACTTCAATGCACTTTGGTTGTCTTTCACAGAGAGGCTATCTACTCCATTATGACACATGGAAGTATGAGATGGAGTTGGTTTGACAGATCAACTCTACTATCTGACCCATAAAACTAACTATGCAATCCACACTTCTGAAAGGGAAATCACACATCAATCATCAAGACATAGCATGGGTAGTCCAATAGTCAATATACTGAGTATGTTGTGGTTCACAATGTGCTGTTGTGGACTTCACTAGTTCTCCTTCAAATATGTCTGACCACTGCTGCCAAAATTCATGTCTAAAAACCAAATTCATAAAAACAGAGCAAGTAAAGATCTCTAAACAATTATATAATGGAAATCCTAGTCCAAGCGGTACTGCTATCATCTAACACAGTTAAAGCTTAAGCTAATTTAACATTTACACTACTGAAAACAAATGCTAATGCTAATCTACAAAGATGTTGACCTTTGTTGGGTGGTGGGACCTTGCCACTTCAATAGGTCAGCTACCGAAGTCTACAGTAAACTTGTCTTCAACCCACACATTACTCTTACTCAAATCTCAAAACATAACATCAAACTTTTGTTAACAACTCAACTGATATTCAATCATAGACAATCAAGACATGGAGATAAATGACGTTCTTCTATTAGTCTTCACTCAAAATATATTTTGCAATATCACACGCTACTTCACATGTTGGTAATATGCTAACTCTCCTCTTTTCCACCATCCTTGCCATGTCTATTTAATAGTCTTAGTCGTGAAACACAAGGAGGTGAAATGATTTGCAAATCAGTCAAATATTTAAATTTAATTATTCGGTTACATCTTTTAGCTTCATCCTCATGACACGAAGTGCATGAGGATGATGCAATCAACAAACTATTCTAACATAGCCTTGCTAAAGAAAATAAACATCCACCAATTGTCTTAGGCGATTTGGAGCTAAACTTGGTACATTTGGTTCTCTATATTGGTACTGGTTCATGATAGGTAGATGGTACTGGATCACAACAATGCACAAATGGTGGTACCGGATCACGACAACCCATGGCCGTTGGTACTGGATCGCAATAGATGATATTTTAGTACCGGATGCATTTGGTACCGGATTCAGACAGTGACAGTCTTGGTGCACAAGTACTGAATAGATGAGATAGTATAGGAAGGCTAGATATCTAGAGGTCAAAGATTATACATGGAAAATTAAAGCATTAGTACATGAAATATTTAATTCCTTAACTCAATAAACCACAAAATGCATGAATTAACCATACTTTACCTTATGACCTTATCACTGGCTAGTGGTAGCGTTCTTGTCATTCACCCAAGATTTAGGTAAGACAAAAAGGTATAGATGAAGAGTATAACAGGGTAATGGGGATGTGAATTTCAGGTCTCAACACACCATGTCTCTTACGAAATGGTATGGTACATCAATGTGCTTAGTATTCAAATGATAAGTAGGGTTCTTTGCCATAAATATTGCACTTTTATTGTCACAACTTACCTTCATAGCTCTCTTCTTGATCCATATGAATGTCAATGGCCTCCAAGTAGCTTATTTTGGTAGTTTTCTAGTTTGGCAATGTTTTCCTAGTTTTTGGGTCACTGACTTCCGGGGCCGTTTTGAGGCCCTAAAAAATGTTTTTAGGGCTCACAAAAAAAATAATATAGTTATAATTAGAGTATGAAAACAACATGTTTAGTCCTCGGATAAAAATTTCCAACGGTCTATCGTGCGCCTAAAACAAAGATCGTATGAAAAAGTTACGACCCCAGGAAGTTGATGTACTAACTTACCCCAATGGGGCCCACATGACTTTTGGCGCTTTATCTCCTAGGGATAGGTTTTTGGATGTCTAGGGTTTTTTCATTCCTATTTATTTTAAAAATTCTTCGAGAGCCTGATTGTAACCATGTTCTTATGAATGAGCGCAACCGTCACATCTCTTCTCAAAGATAAGCCGCCATCATTCTAGCAAGCTTGTTTTCTGCTGCATTTTACAATTTCAACACATTTTCTTATTGAATAGAAACCAATTTTATTGTATCTTTGTTATCCTTTTGTTTCTATGTTGAGAATAATAATAATAATATGTATTCATTTCGTTCTACTCATAAAATCTGGATCAATGGTATCAGATATGTGATGGTTGCATTCTAGCAAGCTTGTTTTCCATTGCATTTTACAGTTTCAACACATTTTCTTATTGAATAGAAACCGGTTTTACTGTATCTATGTTATCCTTGTGTTTCTTTGTTAAGAATAATAATAATATGTATTCATTTCAATCTTCTCATAAAATCCATATCAATGGTATCAGAGCCTCAACCGACCTCGAGTCATGACACTCACCATGGTGCTAGACTCTTACGACCACGAGACCTCTGGATGGCCCAACCTCTATGAGATAGACCCTAACTTTGCCACCACATACCAAATGTTGGGCACAAACCCAATTGTCACTAATTTCCATCTTCAGGATGGGATATTGTGTTGACTGGGCCATCTCTGTGTTCCATTTAGCGAGCAAGCGAAGATGATTTGGGAATCCCACCACAGTCGGGTGGTAGGACACTTCGGCATAAAAAATATAGTGGCAATGCTGCAGAAACATTTTTACTGGCCAAAACTTCGATGAGATGTCAACAAGTATATGAGGTCCTGCACTGCCTGCGCTATTTCCTAATCAACCATTGAGAAACAGGGCCTTAACACCCCCCTGCCTACTCCTGACAAACCATTGGAATCCATCTCAATGGACTACAAGTCGGCCCTTTCGTCCACCAAGAGGGGAAATGATTGTGTCTTTGTGGTTGTTGATCGGTTTTCCAAGATGGTGATTCTAACTGCCTGCAAGAAGAGCATCAAAACAAAGGCCACTACCAATATATTATTTGAACGAGTCTAAGTACATTTTGGAATCCCACAAACCATTGTCTCAGATCTGGACAATCAGTTCCTTAACACATTCTGGTTGAGCCTGCTAGACACCAAGCTCACCAAATCCACTTCCTTCCACCCCCAGATAGATGGAAAAACTAGGGTTGTTAATCAAATGGTCATGCATGTTCCGCGTATGTACAATTCCAAGCACCCCTGCACATGGGATAAGATTCTTCCCTATGTTCAACATAGCTACAATAGAGCCCTACATAGCTCAACCGACCACAACCCTTTTCAGATCAGGTTGGGATTCCAACCATTGGGTCCCATGGATGTTTCACTACCTCTTGCATCCACCCCGAATGATTCATCACTTTCTCCAACTGAAGCTGAAAAATCCTCCCGGTTCATTGAGTTAATCCAACACATCTGCCAACAGGTTCAAGATATTTTATAGAAGTTAAATTGAAAGTACAAGCAGTGCTATAATCAACATCAGGTGCCACATAAGTTTCAGGTGGGAGACAAAGTGTGGTTGCCCTTGCAGAAAGAATTCCTTACAGGGCCCCATCAGAATATTCTCCCACTCCATTATGGAACTTACACCATCACCAAGGTTGTGGATGACAAAATTTTTGAGTTGAACATCCCCCCTTTCCTTGGCTTGCACCCAGTGTTCAGCGTGGATTTGCTTCAACCATATTTCCCACCATTATTGGACACCTTAGAGAAAGTAGAAAAGTTGACACCAAAAGAGATCAACCCTGAATACATGCAAAAGGATTCCAATGACTAGATTGTGACACATAGGTCAAGGGAACTCGCTAGCAATGGTCAAAGCAGGGAAACTACTGCACCAAGGCAAGTGACTCACCCAGGGCCAAATTCAACAAACAATTCCTCATCTAATGGGGTAAATCAATGCAATGGAGACTATTTCTTCCTAAGGGGGGAGGATTGATCCATATTTATTTTGGTGGCCTCCCACCTATTCCAACTGTCTCATTTTGGCAGTTTTTTCCTAGTGTTCGAGTCCCTGACTTCCGAGGTTGTTTTGAGGTCGTAAACAAAGTTTTTAGGGATCTCCACAATCAAACTGTAGATGGAGTTAAATTATGATGGAAACATGTGTATTCCTCGGATAGACCTTTCCTATGGGCTATCGTGTGCCTAAAACATAGATCGTATACAAAAATTACGACCCCAGGAAGTTGATGTACTAACTTACCCCAACGGGGCCCACATGAATTTTGGCGCTTCATCTCCTAGGGTTAGGTTTTTGGATGTATAGGGTTTTGGAATTCCTTTTTATTGTAAAAATGCTTGGAGAGCCTCATTGTAACCATTTTCTTATGACTGAGCACAACCGTCACATCTCTTCTCAGAGATAAGCCGCCACCATTCTAGAAATCTTGTTTTCTGTTGCATTTTACAGTTTCAACACATTTTATTATTGAATAGAAACCAATTTTACAGTTGTTATCCTTGTGTTTTTGTGTTGAGAATAATAATAATCTGTGTTCATTTCATTTTTCTCATAAAATCTGGATTAGTTGTATCCGAGATGTGACGACTGCATTCTAGCAAGCTTGTTTTCTGCTGCATTTTAGAGTTTCAACATATTTTCTTATTGAATAGAAACCTATTTTATTGTATCTCTGTTATCCTTGTGTTTCCGTGTTAATAATAATAATAATAATCTGTATTCATTTCGTTCTGCTCATAAAATCCGGACCGTTGGTATTAGAGATTCAACCGACCTCTAGTCTCGGCACTCACCAGAGTGCTATACTCTTGTAGCCACGAGACCTCTGGATGGCCCAAAATATATGAGATAGACTCTGAATTCACCACCACATACCAAATGTTGGGTGCAAACTCATTTGTCGCTAATTTCCATCTTCAGGACAAGGTGTTGTGCCTACTGGTCCATCTCTATGTTCCATCAAGCGAGTGAGCGAAGCTAATTTGGGAAGCCCACTACAGTCGGGTGCCAGGACACTTCGGTGTCAAAAAGACAGTGGAAGTGCTGCAAAAACATTTCTATTGGCCAAAACTTTGATAGGATGTCAGCAAGTATATCAGGTCCTGCACTACCTTCACTATTTCCAAACCAACCACTAATAAATAGGGCCTTAATACCCCCTGCCTACTCCTGATAGGCCATGGGAATCCATCTCAATGGACTACATGTTAGGCCTTCTATCCACCAAGAGGGGAAATGACTGTGTATTTGTTGTTGTTGATCACTTTTCTAAGATGGAGATCCTAGCCACCTGCAAGAAGAACATTGCAACAAAGGCCACTACCAATCTCTTCTTTGAACAAGTTTGGGTACATTTTGGAATCCCACAAACCATTGTCTCAGATCGGGACAATTGATTCCTCAACACATTCTGGTTGAGCTTGCTGGACATGAAGCTCACCAAATCCACTTACTTCCACCCTCATATAGATGGACAAACTGAGGTCGTCAATCAGATGATCATGCATATCCTGTGCATGTACAATTCCAAGAAAACCCGCACATGGGATGAAAGTCTTCCCTATGTTCAACATAGATACAACATAGCCCTACATAGCTCAACCAAACATAACCCCTTTTAGGTCAGGTTTGGATTCCAACCATTGGGTCCCATGGATGTTACACTACCTCTTGCATCCACCCCGACCGATTCATCAACTACTCCAAATGAAGCTGAAAAATCCTCCCAGTTCATTGAGCTGATCCAACATATCTACCAATAGGTTCATGATATTTTACATAAGTCCAATTCCAAGTACAAGCAATGCCATGATCAACACCGGAGGCCACATAAGTTTCAGGTGGAGGAAAAAGTGTGATTAGCCTTGCAGAGATAACGCCTTCAGGGCCCCATAGAAAGATTCACCCACTCTGTTACAGACCTTAAACCATCACCAAAGCTGTGGGTGGCAATGCTTTTGAGCTCAACATCCCCCCTTTCCTTGGCCTGCACCCAATGCTCAATGTAGATCTGCTTCGGCCATATTTCCCACCATTATTGGACACCTCAGAGATAGTAGAATAATTGACACCAACATAGATCAATATTGAATACATGCAACAATCATCCAATGATCATATTGTGGACACATTGGTCAAGGTAACTCGCTAGCAAATGATCCAGCTTTATTGAGTTGTCAAAGCAGGGAAACTCCTGCACTAAGGCAAGTGGCTCACTGGGGCCAAATTCAACAAAACATTCCTCATCTAATGGGGGAACTCAACACAATGGAGAAAATGTATTCCTAAGGGGGGAGGATTGATCCAAATGAATGTTGGTGGCCTCCCACCTATTCTAATTGGCTGATTTTGGCATTTTTCTAGTCGGGTAGTTTTTTCCTAGTTTTTAGGTTCCTTACTTTCGAGGCCATTTTGAGGCCATAAACAACGTTTTTAGGGCTCGCCACAATCAGATTATAGAAAAAGTCAAATTCTTATGGCTTCCTTGGATAGACCTTTCCAACAGGCTATTATGTGCCTAAAACATAGATCGTATGCAAAAGTTACGGTCCTGAGAAGTTGATGTACTAACTTACCCCAATGGGGTGCACATGACTTTGGTGCTTCATCTCCTAGGGTTAGGTTTTTGGATGTCTAGGGTTTTACAATTCCTATTTATTGTAAAAATGCTTGGAGAGCCTCATTGTAACCACGTTCTTACGAATGAGTGCAGCTGTCACATCTCTTCTCAGAGATAAGCCGCCACCATTCTAGAAAGCTTATTTTCCGTTGCATTTTACAGTTTCAACACATTTTCTTATTGAATAGAAATTGGTTTTACTGTATCTCTGTTATTTTATATATGTTATACTTGTGTTTTTGTGTTAATAATAATAATAATCTGTATTCATTTCGTTATGCTCATAAAATCCAAATCCGTGGTATCAGAGATGTGATGACTACATTCTAGCAAGCTTGTTTTCTGCTGCATTTTATAGTTTCAAAATATTTTCTTATTGAATAGAAACCATTTTTACTGTATCTCTATTATCCTTATGTTTCTGTGTTAAGAATAATAATAATATGTAATCATTTCATTCTCCTCATAAAATTTGGATCATTGGTATTAGAGATTCAACCGACCTCTAGTCATGACACTCACCATGGTGATAGACTCTTGCGGCCACAAGACCTCTGGATGGACCAACCTCTATAAGACAGACCCTGACTTCGCCACCACATACCAACTGTTGGGCGCAAACCCAGTTATCGCTAATTTCCATCTTTAGGATGAGATATTGTGACGACAATGCCATCTCTGTGTTCCATCAAGCGAGTGAGCAATTGATTTGGAAAGCCCACTACAGTTGGGTGGCAGGACACTTTGGCATCTAAAAGACAATGGCAGTGCTACAAAAATATTTCTACTGGCCGAAACTTCGACATGATGTCAACAAGTATATCAAGTCCTTCACTACGTGCACTATTTCCAAAATGACCACTAAGAAACAGGTCCTTAACACCCCCATGCCTACTCTTGATAAGCCATGGGAATACATCTCAATGGACTACATGTCGGGCCTTTCGTCCACCAAGAGGGGTAATGACTGTGTTTTTTTGGTTGTTGATCTCTTTTCCAAGATTGCGATCCTGGGTGCCTGCAAGAAGAGAATCAAAATAGAGGCCACTACCAAGCTCTTCTTTGAACGTGTTTGGGTACATTTTGGAATCCCACAAACCATTGTCTCAGATCGGGACAGTCAGTTCCTCAACACATTTTGGTCGAGTTTGTTGGACACCAAGCTCACCAAATCGAATGCCTTCCAAGCCCAGACATATGGCCAAACTGAGGCCGTCAATTAGATGATCGTGCATATCCCACACATGTACAATTCCAAGAAATCCCGCACATGGGATGAGAGTCTTATCTATGTTCAACATAGCTACAACAAATCCCTACATATCTCAACCAACCACATCCCCTTTCAGGTCAGGTTGGGATTCCAACCATTGGGTCCCATGGATGTTTCACTACCCTTTGCATCCACCCTGACTGATTCATCACCTGCTCCAAATGAAGATGAAAAAGCCTCCCGATTCATTAAGCTAATCCAACAAATCAGCCAACAGGTTCATGATATTTTAAAGAAGTCCAATTCCAAGTACAAGCAGTGCCATGATCAACATCAGGTGCCACATAAGTTTCAGGTGGGAGACAAAGTGTGGTTACCCTTGCAGAAATAATGCCTTACAGGGCCCCATTTGAAGCTTCCCCCACTCTGTTACAAACCTTACACCATCACCAAGGGCATGGGTGACAATTCTTTTGAGATCAACATCCCCCCTTTCCTTGGCCTGCACCCAATGTTCAACGTGGATATGCTTCAACCATATTTCCCACTATTATTGGACACCTCAGATATAGTAGAACAATTGACACCAATAGAGTTCAACCCTGACTACATGCAATAGGCATCTAATGATCAGATTGTGGACACATAGGTCAAGGGCACTAGCGAGCAAAGGATCCAACTTTATTGAGTTGTCAAAGCAGGGAAACTCCTGCACCAAGGCAAGTGGCTCACCCGGGGCCAAATTCAACAAAAATTTCCTCATCTAATGGGGGAACTCAATGAAATGGAGACTATTTCTTCCTAAGGGGAGAGGATTTATCCATATGTATTTTGGTTTCTTCCCACCTATTCCAACTGGCTCATTTTGGCAGTTTTTTCCTAGTTTTCGGGTCCCTGACTTCCGAGGTCATTTTGAGGCCATAAAAAACGTTTTTAGGGATAGCCATAATCAAAATAAATATGGAGTCAAATTTTTATGGCAACATGTGTATTCCTTGGATATACCTTTCCAACGAGCTATCGTTTGCCTAAAACATAGATCGTATGCAAAATTTACGACCTCAGGAAGTTGATGTACTAGCTTACCCCAACGAGGCCCACATGAATTTTGGCGCTTCATATCCTAGGATTAGGTTTTTGGATGTCTATGGTTTTGGAATTCTTATTTATTGTAAAAATTCTTGGAGAGCCTCATTGTAACCATGTTCTTATGAATGAGTGCAACTGTCACATCTCTTCTTAGAGATAAGCCGCCACCATTCTAGCAAGCTTGTTTTCCATTGCATTTTACAGTTTCAACACATTTTCTTATTGAATAGAAACCAATTTTACTTTATCTCCATTATTGTATGTATGTTATCCTTGTGTTTTGGTGTTATTAATAATAATAATCTGTATTCATTTCATTCTAATAATAAAATCTGGATCACTGCTCAAACCCAATTCTTGAACACAGTGTTTGTAGCCATACCGCTTCTTCACTTCCATGAGTGGTCGCCATGTATTCATCTTCTATTTTTGACAAGGCTATGACCATCTATCACTTACTCATCCAATTTATTCCTCCACTAAACATCTTGAATATATATCCACTGGTCGACCTTCGTCGATCCAATCTCCATCCCAGTCAATGTCGATAAAGCCATGTACATTTAATTTACCACTATTACCTCTAGGTCTTCCTTGGTATCATATAACATAGTCCTTCATGCCACACAAATACTTGAATACTCTCTTTAAAGTTGTCCAATTATCCTTTTCAGGTGTCGACATGTACCTGCTCAACACTCCTAGTGCATGGGCAATGTCTGGTCGAGTGCAGACCATCACATACATTAGAATACCAACAACACTTGCATAGGGAACACATGCCATGTCCTCTATTTATTCTTGTGTCTTTGGACACTGTTCAAAAGTAAGCCTTTCTCCAATAGGAATTGGCACCCTCACTGGTTTGCAATCCTACATGTTGAACCATTTCATAATTGTTTCAATATACTTCATCTGACTCAACTAGATCTTTCTAGTGGCTCGATCTCTCTTAATCTCCATTCCTAGAATGAAGTTATATGTATTGAGATCCTTCATGTCGAACTCGGAGGATAGCTACTTCTTAACCTCCTTTATTGTGTCCATGTTTTTTCCAATCTACAACATATCATCGAAATACACAACCACATATATGAAATGCCCACTTCTTCCTTGTAATATATGCAGTGATCAACTTTGCTTCTCACAAATCCCAAACTAAGGATGTATGTGTTGAAATTCTAGTACCACATCCTTGGCAATTTCTTTAAAATGTAGAGGGATATTTTTATTTTTCACACCAAGTCTTTCTTTCCCTTTACTACAAATCCTTTAGTATGTTTCACGTAGATTTCTTCTGCCAGGTCGTCATGTAGGAACATTTTATTCACATCCATCTATTCTATTTCTAGATCGAATGTTGTAGCCAAAGACATTAGTACTCTAATGGAAGTTAAATTTTCAATAGGGGAAAAATTCTCACCGAAGTCGACTCCCTCGACTTGGGAATAACCTTTCTCTACCAGTCGAGATTTAAAATTCTTGAATTTTCCTGTGGCATTCATCTTCTTCTTGAATACCCATTTGCTACAGATGGGATTTCTTCCACTAGGCAACTTGAATAAATCCCATGTCTCATTGTTGTGCAAGGATTCCATCTTTTCGACCATGGCGTCCTTCCATATTTTACCTTCTGTTGAGTCAACTACCTCACCGACCGACTTGGGCTCATTGTCAATGACAATTAGAATGAATGTGGAATGGAAGTTGGGTGGAATATACCTTTCGACTGGTTTTCTTATTCTTTCTGAACTCCTTACCACCGTAGTTTGTTGCTCCACCTCTTCCTCAGATTCAGTCGACTCATCTGAATCATCTTCTTCTTTCATCAATTCAAACTGCACCATCTCAGGATTATTCTTGGTCTGAACAACTTCCTCAGGCTCAAACTTACCTCTGACTTCTTTGGAGACCAAATCTCTATTGTACATTGTTCTCCTTGATGCAAGATCCCATAGCTTATATCCTTTCATTCCTTATTTATATCCAATGAAAATACATTTGAATGACTTCTTGTCCATATTGCTTCTATTTTCCATGGGAACATGCAAAAATGCATCACATCCAAATACTTTTAGATGTGAAACCGAAGGCTTCTTACTTGACCATACCTCATGTGGAGTCATTTTGACTAGCGATGACAAAGGAGACCTATTCACCAGATATCTTGCAGTGTCAACTACCTCTACCTAGAATTCTTGTGCGAGCCTAGCACTAGTAAGCATGATCCTTGCCTTATCCATCAACGTTCTTTTCATTTTCTCGACAACTCCATTTTTTTGTGGGGTATATGGTGTGGTATTTTGCATGCTATGCCACACTTCTTACAGAACTGATCAAATTATTTTCCACATAATTCACCACCATTATCAGTTCTCAACACCTTAATCTTCTTATTTGTTTGGTTTTCTACAAGATATTTAAAATCTTTAAATTTGTCAAAAACCTATGACTTCATCCTCAAGAAATATATCCATGTCTTCCTGGAAAATTCATCTATGAAGCAGACATAATACAGGGATCCACTAAGTGAAGGCACTATAACTGGACCAAACACATCACTATGCACCAATTCTAGAATCCCATTTTCCCTTGTTGCTCTAGATGGAAACCTCACTCGACTTTGTTTTCCATATATGCAATGTTGAAAAAATTCAACTTTTAAACCACATTCAAGAAAACCTTTGACCATACCTTTGTTGTGCATAGCTAGAAGTACTTTTTCTCCAATGCGTCCCATCCTCTCATGCCATAGCATGGTTGGGTCAATTTTATCATGTCTTGTCGAGTCAGTTTGTACCAACTCAGCCCAATTCAAGTTGAGTTGAGTCGAAGTCAAGTCAACTTTAAGAGAAATGATGTTGTTGCATCCAGTCGATTTGACATTCCCTAACAACTTGTATATGGTTCCAATACCAACTCCTTTCATTAAGACCATCACACCTCTGACCATCTTGCACGAATACTTTTGAAATAGAGTATGCACTCCAACATCACTCATCTTATTGACATATATCAAGTTTATTTCCAAAACCGTAATATGTAGCACACATGGAAGGTTCTTTTCCTCCCATCCTATAATATCAATCGAACTCTTCCTCGTTCGAAAATTTTGGATGTCGAATCGTCCTCCAAGAACACATCACCTCGATAATATCATTCATATTCATAGAACCATTCTCTATGTGGTGTCATATGATAGGATTATCCTGAGTCGATCAACCAAACACCGTGATCTGACTGTGCACTGGTCAACACTAGGTACACATCACCTCCCTTATCCATGGTTGTCTTTCTCTTAGTTAGTTGCTTCTCGTCGGATCTCGTACTGAATTCCATTTCCCTGGACTTACAATTAAAATTGTAATGCCCAACTTTACCACATTTCCAACATCTTCTTTTCGAATGAACCAGGGATTTAGATCTACCCTTCGACTTAGAATTTCTATCGGAGAATTTTCCTTTATCTCTTTCAATCGATCAACCTCTCACCACTAAAGCATATTTGGTCGATCCTTCCATGTTATTTCTTCACATTTCTTCTGAAAACAAAGAAGAAACCACGTCTTCTAGCTCTAGTGTGGTTGTATTACTCCCTATAGCCATGAATAAGCTATCTAAGGAGTCTAGAAAATAACATAATATGATTATACACTTATCCTCCTCAGTGATTTTAATATCCATAGACGATAACTGACTTAAAATGGTGTTAAACACATTTAAGTGCTCAATAATCGAACTTCCATAACTCATTCTCAAAAAATGCAGTTTCTTTCTGAGAAACAACTTAGTTACTAGATATTTCTACTGGTATAAGCTTACCATCTTATCCCATAGTTTCTTGTCCGAATATTCACTTGAGATATTCAACAGTACCAAATCTGCAAAACAAAGTTGAATCATACTTCTTTCTCTTCTTTTGAGTTTCTCCCATTCTTTCATCAACATGCCTATCAACTTGGTACCTGGACAAACCATTCTCCATTTTTCTCAATCTACACAAAGATCTTCCATTTTAAGATTCCAAAGCTCAAAATTCTGGCCATTGAATTTTTCTATCTCTATTCTTGAACTTCTTTCCATTCTTTACCATGATATTTCACACAATTTATGACTTACCAGTCTTACTGTACCTAGGGTTTAGTTCTCAGATTCAATATTGGTAAATCAAGATCCGATACACTCTTCAAAGAATAAACTGACTCTGATACCACTTGTCAGAGATGAACTTATATCTGATACCACTTTTCAGGAAATGAAATATACTTCCACACTAAACCTAGTAGAGGAGAAGAATAATTTAATCAAGAATGTAAATGGAAAAGCAATCACAAAGTACAGAAATATTTTACCTTGGAAACTCAAACAGAGAAAACCATCATTCCTTGAGAATTATTATCTCTTATTGTCTTATTCAATATGAATAAAAGGTTACATGTCTAACCTTGGCCCACACCTAAAAAACAATCGATATCATACCCTCTTTCCTGTGCAAGAACAACCCTATAGCCAATCTGGCTTACATCTACGTGACCAACAACCTATGATTTACTCATTAGCCTTAATGACCTTACAAAATTCCTGTTTATATGCTTTACAACAAGAAAAAACCTAAAGAATTGGCACCCAAAAATGGTTATAGATCCACGTAGATCATTGGCTACAAATCCCACAAATATTAGGATTCTGTTACAGTCGACTCCAAGTCGTATTACCAGCCGACTACCAGTTGGCCTTCATTCGGTCTTAAATCGATCGCCACACGTCCTCTTCTCAACCTCATTTTGGTTGACCTCTTCGACTTGCTATCGATCCCTTTACCATGTCGAACTGCCTCAACCTTTGACTTTGAATTTACTCAGTTGACTTTGACTTCGACCTTTCGTCGATTTACCTTGACTAGAATTTCACTGCAAAGAATACAACAACCCAACACTTCCAGGGCATGTCTATGAACCTTGTTATCACCCTAATTTCACTTACCTGTGTAATTTATGAGGTCATACTTGAAAACATTAGAAATCAACATATGCACCACATAATAAGTAAAAACAATGATCTATAGGCCATTTATCAATCATATTCAAACCTTTAGTTTACCATTTACGAGTTCACATGGGATATCCATCTACTCTCCTTCTATCATGCCTAAAATTCCTTGATACTCACATGACCCCTATAAATCCATAAATTGAGGATTCCTATGACCCATAAATGTCAAAGGACACTAAGAAGCAATGGGTTTTTGAATGTATAAATAGTTATACCTCCCATCTCATCAACATTTGTGAATTTATCCTTCCTTTTGGTCAAATCAGGAACATGAGTATCCATACTTGAAGTATGAGCATTCCTAATGGAATCAATTCAGGTTGTAGCTCTAGTTCAGTCTATGAGTACAAGCCCTGGCCATGCATTTGATTGAACGAATTGAGAGTAATGTTATGGATGCAAATTTAATCCAAAGAGTGTTTTGAGGTCTCAACTAGCATAAGATAATAATTTATAATAGCTTGCATGATTAGGAACTTACAAGGAATTTCTATGAACCTTTCTATGACCCCAATTTCATTCACCCATGAGATTTAAATGGTTATACTAAAAAACATCACAAATAAACATATGCATCACATAATTAGTTAAAAGCATGATCTATAAGCCATTTATAAATCATATTCAAACCTTCAATTGTCAATTTATAGGTTCACATGGGGTATCCCTCTATACTTGTTCCATCATGCCTAAAAACCCTTGATACTCACATGGCCCCTATAAATCCATAAATCAAAGATTCTTGTGACCCATAAATGTAAAAGGACACTACAAAGAAATGGGTTTTTGAATGAAATCCTAGTTATACTACCTATCTCATCAATATTTGGGCATTTGGAATTCCTTTTGGTAAAATTAGGAGCATGGGTATCCATACTTGAAGTACAAGCATTGCCAACGTTATCAACTCAACTTGCAGCTCTAATTCAATATATAAGTACAAGCCTTGTCCATGCACTTGATAGGAATAATTGTGATTAATTTTATGGAGGTATATTGAAGCCAAATAATTTGTTGAGATCTCAACTTGCCACAAGTCTTCAAACTTTGGGATCCCATCATTTCTTGAATTTTTTAAGCTATTTTTTTTCTACTTCATTTTATGAGATTTTTCATTTAATATTCCCACTTTTGGTTATGGTAATTTCTACTTGAAGGATATTTGGAATACTCAAATTATTTTAAGTCTTCAATACTTGCTGAGGAATGGCTCCTTTTGTTTGAATTTGAGCCATTGGGCTTCCTTTCACTTTTTGAAGTATTGATTTCAAAAGTGACCCAACAATTCATCGGGCCACTTTTGAAATTTACCATTTAGAAACTCATAAAGTGTTATGATGGTTCTGTTAGCGATACTTCTTGTATGGGGGGTAGAATGCATAAGAAGGGTTAAAAACCCATTTGTCCTAAGTTTTGGGCGATTATGCGCCCATGGTAAGCAACGAGCAAGTCTGAGCGGTCCAGATTCGCGCGCCCGGATCAACGACGCGCGTTGGATTCCGGACCCCCCCTGCCTTCCGACCTTTAAGCGGGGGGGGTCCGGAATCGGGGGCGCAACTCTCCAACTGTCCAGATGAGCGTGCCCAGATCAACAATGATGCAGACCATTCCAACCCCCCCCCCCCCCCCCCCCCGCCTTTCTACCTTTAAGCGGAGGGGGGGGTCCGGAATCCCATGTGCAGCTTCCCGACGGCCACGATTGAGGTGCCCAGATCGACGATGCTTGTACAACCCCGCCCTTCTCAACTGCCCTGTGATTAACCAGTGTGGGCCCTATCCCCGTCATTTCATCCTCCCTTCCGCCTTTCCCCTGCTGTCGTGTGTCATCTATTCATTTCTCCTCTTTGGTCCGCGTGGTCTTCCCTTCTTCTCATCATCCACTCACTGCTTGCCACGTGTCCCGTTCCTCTCCACGTCAGCCTCTCACCTAAAGGCGAGTTCTTTCCTTCCGTCATCCCCCTCTTGTCGTGTCACTCCTTTCACGCCCTTATAACCTGGCATGAACATTCCTGTCATGCACCTCATCCTCCACGTTGGCCACCATACCTGTCCCTCAAGCTATTCAGTTATTCCAGGTGGCAACGCGATAAGTCGTCCAGATCCCGAAGTGCTGAGTTGGCTGGGCCGTTCTCAATCCCAAGAAGCAGTTATTGAAGTGGTTGGTGGTGGTTAGACATCGTCTCCACCATAATGGGGACGTCCTACAATGAATTAAAGGCAAGTCGATTCGCCGATGTAACTGTCAGAAGATCTATCGCGTCTGCCACAACTTGCACGATTAGTCAAAGACTGCGGCTGCAGGGTGTTAGAAGCCATGCAGATGCAAAGCTTTCAATGCAGTTTCTTGGTTCCGTTGCTGTTATTGTTTTGAGTATATGTAGTCAATTTTTCCATTTTTGTATCTATCAATGGTAGAGCTAAGCTCCCGACTGTAAAGTTTCAACGACATTCTGGTTTCCTGGTTATGCCTCTGTGTTTGAGACTTCTTGGTTTATGACAAACAGTTCTTCTCTTTACATATTTGTTTCATCTCATGCCGGAGTGTTCACAGTTGAATGATTCACGTGGATTTTTGCAGTTATGTTATGATAAAGGATTTGTTGTGACATTTTTGTACTCTCTGGTTCTCTGTGTTTGAATGTAAAAGGGTTTTGCATTTGAATACATTCTTCTCCAGTCTGTGATGGACCTGATGTTTATTATAGACCTTTGCACTCTTCTTGCATAAGTCTTCCGCCTGCTCACCCTGTACTACGACTCACTGTTTGGAATTTATCAAGACCTCACTCGTTCATGCATGCCTGGTCTAGTTTATGAGTTGATACAATGCTGTTTTGAGTTTTCCTCCATTTGATCACCCTTTAAACAAATCGTGACATTAAACTAATGGGCGTCGGGCTCTGCTCCTGCTAGCAATCCAGGGGTGACTTCCGATAGCCAACATTTCTGGCACCGTTGCCGGGGACGAAGTTGAAGATTTTCCCTGGGCAGAATGACAACGACTAACTGATTTCTGAAGGTGCATCAGATATCAGAACTTGAAGATTGCTACTGTGCACCTGACGACTCCACTGTGACGACTCCGCTGGGGAGAACCTGTTCTATCAACTGTGGCTTCGAGAGGCAGACATACGAGGTCAAATCCACACTTGCCTTTGGCCACACCAGAAGCAGACTTGGAAGCGGCGCGCAAAAAGGGAAAGAGAGCTGCAAAAGAAGTTTCTGTCGATGAAAAAGGTAATACGCCCTCCCCTTCTGTGAGAACTCCATTTTCAGATTCTCAGTTTCCTAGTCGTCCTTCCTCTGAAGTTTCCCGTTTTCTGAACTTTGGGAGTGTTCCTGCCAAGTTTTCCCCTCCTGGTCTAGTATCAGAGGGAGAGATCCTTGTCACTCCCCCCTCAGGAGGTTTTACTACTCCTCCTTTGATTACTACTGCTGCGCAGAGAGAAACACCTGCATACTCAGGTCCCTTAGACTTCTCTCTGTTTTCCCCATCATCTCCTGTGAGGACCTCTCTTCTTTCCTCACCTGTTCACACTCCATTGCCTCCGAGTTCTCCTCTGCTCAACGTCCCTATGGTTGGTGTTAATCCCCCTCCGAACAGAATAAATGCCATAGTCGCAGCTAGATACGCTCCTTTGATTCTTCCTCAGCCTCTGAACCCTCTCCCTTTTGGAGACTATTTGAAATACATGCCCAAGTTCAGTGGTGAGGGAGATGTCACTGCTAAAGAGCACCTGGCTGCCTTTTACAGCTATGCAGACAACCTAAATATTGAGAATGAAGATGTCTGGATGAGAGTCTTCGTCCAGATCCTGGATGGTGAAGTCAGAAAGTGGTTCAGGGGGTTGGCCCCAGGATCCATAGCTGGGATTGAGGCTCTGGATAATGTTTTCCTGAGACAGTGGGGGTATAGAAAGGATTACATATATGATATGACTGAGTTTGGGTCCCTGAAGAAGCAGGAAGGAGAGTCTGTCTCTGACTTCTCCAAAAGATTCAATAAGATGTATAACAAGATTCCTGCAGAGATAAAGCCTTCTGAAGCCTCTGCTCAAATTTCATATGCCAGTGCATTTGACCCTGACTTCTGTCTCGTATTAAGAGAAAGGAGAGCCACCTCTTTAGCTCAGATGCAAGATGCAGCTATAGAAGTGGAATCCAACATGTTAGCAGCTAACAGATTGAGAAACTAGGCTGACACCAACAGAAGAAAAGGAAAATCAGAAGCCTCGACTTCTGACTCCAACATCTCTGGCCCATCATTGTCCCACCCTCAAGTAAGCGAGCTAGCTAAAGTAATGAACTTTCTCAAAGAAGAGGTGGAGAGACTGAAGGTGGAAAGGAGGCAGATGTATAAGGGTCCTCAGAACACCGAAAATAAAGGAAGTTTCAGGACACCAAACAATTTTGCTCCTCCAACTATGCACAAAGAGAAGGAAAGAGACAGAGATGACCAAAGGATTCAGGCTCCCTTTCAGAACAACTTTATAGCTGATGAAGAAGAAAGACAACCAGATGATCTTGAGCCTAAAATCCACTCTGTAGAAGTCAATCCTCCTTTCCCCCATCTAACTCAGTCAGCATATGAGGAGTCTCTCATGAATAGTCAACTAAATGAATTGAGCAAGGGGGACAAAGCTAGCGGTGGCCGAGGCAGGTACAACCTAAGATCAGACAAGAGGGTAGCAGTACCTGATGTTCCTGAGTCATCCACTAGAGAAGAGAAGCCTGCTGACGAGGTAGCAGACAACCACAGAGGTAAGAAGGCCCATCCTCTCTCCCCTATCATTCAAAATCATGCTCTTGAGATTAGAGAAATTCCAAAGCTCACATCTTCCTTTAGTTTTGAGCATGAAATTCAAAAGATCAGAATCCCCGTGCCCCTCACTGAGTTAATCAAACATGGGGAATTCAAAAAATGCTTCTCCGACCTATTGAAATCTGAAGCCTCTAGCCCTTCCACAGACTGCATAAACCTCCAAGATGAAAGGCCTGCAGTGGTCCTAGGTCCCATGGTAGAAGACATAGATGATTCATCCCCTCCTTTCTACACCTCCCTGAACATACATGACAAGGTGCTGCATAATTGCTTAATGGATTCAGGGGCCTCCCATAACCTTATGCCTAAAGCCGTCATGGAAGAGCTAGGATTAGAAGTCACCAGAGCCTATCATGACCTCTATTCCTTTGACTCTAGGAGGGTACAATGTTTGGGAGTTATTAAGGACCTGGTGGTTTCCCTGTTTCAGCTACCCATGAAAAGTATGGTCATGGATATAGTGGTAGCTGATGTTCCCCCCAAATTTGGCATGTTGTTGTCAAGGTCTTGGATTAAGAGACTTGGAGGGACTCTAGAGATGGATCTCACATATGCCACTGTCCCGGTCTTTGGGGGGGAACATAGGAGATTGTACAGAGAAGCCCAGCTAGCCTACATAGTCAGTGATGAAGCAAACCCCACTAATCATCCCATCTATGCCTTGGACACTGACTTAGGATCTAGCTTATTGCAGCTCACTGATGAGCCTAAGACCCCTTTGCAGATCAGGAAACAGCTCAGTCCTGATCAAGGGACGCCTCCCTCAACCACCTCTGTTTGGAAGATGTTCTTTGATGGAGCTTCTTCCAGTATAGGTGCAGGTGCTAGAGTGGTATTCAAGTCTCCTTCTCAGGAAACCATATCGCTGTCATACAAGCTGCAATTTGAAGTCACCAACAATGTGGCAGAATATGAAGCTCTGGTTCTAGGATTAAGGGCTGCAAAAGAAATGGGAATCAGGGAGATGGCTGTGTTCGGGGATGCAGAACTAATTGTCCAGCAGGTCAAAAACGTCTATCAGACCAAGCACCCTCGCCTCAAGAATTACAGGAACGAGGTATGGGATCTTATTGATAGTTTCTTCCTGGCTTTCAACATTTCTTTCATTCCACGAGAAGAAAATGCTCCAGCCGACTTTCAAGCCTTCTCAGCTAGTCTGTTCGAAGCTCCTGCGCTGCCCACTGACGGATCAGAGGTGGAAGTAAGATACAGACCCTCAGTACCAGACAATGTCAAACATTGGAAGGTATTTGAAGATGATAAGGAGATTGAGAAGTTCCTCCAATCCATCGTTGACTTCTCCGCATTGCATATAGATGAGGACCCTGACGAGGAACCTGACCACCACCCTGGGGAGTTGTTGAATAAAGTTGTTGATCATCAGATTATTCAACTGCCGGGCAATCATATACCAAGAGGTCTGATCCCATTAGAAAGATTGTTCGACGGGAATGATGTGGTGATAAAGGGAAGAATTTCAGGTGATGATGCTGATACAACTGAATGCAACATAGGCACACCGGAGGAACCCAAGTTTGTCAAGCTGTCGAGGAGTTTGACTGAGGAGCAGAGGATCGGATATACTGAGTTGCTGAGGGAATTTTCTGACGTGTTAACGTGGACCTACGAAGACCTCAAGACATACGACACGTCAGTCATTGAGCACAAGATCCCACTAAAAGAGGAGGCTAGACCTTTCAAGCAAAAGCTGAGACAGATAAATCCTACGTTGTTACCTGTTATGGAAAGGGAGGTGAAAAAGCTCCTGGATGCCCAAATCATAGTCCCCTTGAGATACTCTAGCTGGGTAGCCAATCTGGTCCCAGTAAGAAAGAAGAGCGGAGAGATCAGACTCTGTGTCGATTTCCGGAACCTGAACAGGAGTTCGAGGAAGGATAATTACCCCCTGCCCAACATGGAACATATATTGCAGAGGGTCACTGGTGCATCTCGGATATCTATGATTGATGGCTTTTTTGGCTATAATCAGATATCAGTCATGCCTGAAGACAGAGAAAAAACAACCTTCACCACTCCCTGGGGCACATTCATGTATGCCAAGATGCCCTTCGGATTGATGAATGCAGGGGCAACGTTTCAGCGAGCCATGGACATAGCCTTCATCAGGGAAAAAGATAAGTTTGTGGTGATTTACCTAGATGACATAACAGTCTTCTCCAAGAATGATATAGAGCACCACTGCCATTTGAAGAGGGTTTTCCTGAAATGTCGTAGGTTTGGCCTTTCCCTAAATCCCAAGAAATAATTGTTTGCTATGCAAGAAGGGAAGCTGTTAGGTCATATAGTCTCAGCAGA
>ML779114.1:694318-730415 GCA_009831015.1 Picea engelmannii | reverse complement strand
CTATTATCTCATTTTATAACAATTTTGAATGAATCATATTTTGAAATAGGCTAATGATTCTTCATGTGATTCTTAGCATTCAAATACACATATTTTGAATTGACATGATGTCATCATGTAAATTTCTATATTTGAAAGAGAACCTTGTTGAAAGTTCCCTAATATTTATTGGGATATTTTTGAGGATGTGTGTCTAAAAAATTTGAAAATCACTGATAGTGTTCATTAGGCCATCCTCAATATCCACATTTGGAATTTTTTAAAGTACCCCGACAGTTCATCAAGTGATTTTAAGAGATGTACATAACACATATTTCCAACCCACTTGATAGTGTTCATCAAGCCATTTTCAAACTTCGATTGAGCATCTTCCAAATTTACCTAATGGTTCATTAGACCCCCAAAAGGATTTAAAATGCTACACATTGAAAGCGTGATCTCCATTATCCTCTCCATTGATGTGCATGTTAGAAAAACAAGATCGCGGAGCAATAAAATAAAAACAAATGCAGAAATAAAACATAGAAGATACACAATACAATAGAGACACAGATATACATGGTTCACCCAATGTGAGCTACGTTCACTAGAGAAATTACCAGGTCCTTCCTTTTTATTATCTAGCAAATGAAGGGATACAACCTACAACACACCCACTGTAACTTCCTCTTCTTTCTCTCACAGTCTCCTCTCTCAGAATACAATATTCACAATAATACACAGCTGCAACACAATTCCCTCATAAAGGAGGGTTTCCTTATAGGGAAAAAACCCCTAACATATGTAACATACCCAACCACCCATAGGCCGGGTCATGCTACCTTCAAGCCCACACTTGGAATTCATACTCTTACCGATACCTTCTTTCATTAATAAGAATGCATAAGATACAAGATTTAGCGACATGCACATCAATATCTAGCAAGCATGCATAATCTAAGATTTAGTTAAACGATAATTAAAATACACATCGGAATACATTCATACACAGATAATAATATCACAACAAAGAGCACTTATGTTTATAAAAAGGTGACACCAACTGGCTGCAGAACAAGGATGTTCCACCCAACCGTAGACACCACTGCTCCAAATCTTAACAACAGTGTCACCCCCAAGCCAGGGCTATGAATCTATAAGGACGGTTCCAAAGTGTACTTGGGTTCCAAAACTAGTTAGCTCTCAAGCTCTCATACATTTCCCAACACCCACAACAATCCAAGTACCCATATTTCTTCCACCTAGCCTATACCACCCCAAGATAATGAACGTCCACCCTTCTCTACCATGCAGTCCCTTGGGGAATCATTCTCCTTTTTCCAGGGCCTCCAGCATAGCTAGTCCAAAATCTCAATGTTGGAACTCTCAAGACTCACAGTTGTGAGAAAAACAGGGCACAATCCAATGCATCTTAGACATGTAGGCCACATGTCATGGCTGGATTGCACCAGCGACCATTACAACCAACTATCCCATGGCTAATTCTCAGCAGTTCCTTTCCCTTTTCCAGGCCAAGACGCAGGTGAGGATGGATCAATGAATGGGTGAGTGAGTGCATGAGAGAAATAATGGTATGAAAATTAGCGAACAAGCCATCAGTTGAACCCCCCCATCAGACCAGAGGCGGGTTTAAGTAAATTCATGGGGAATCAAGAACCTCCTGGCCTTCCCCAAGAAGCTCACCTAACCGATCACCTCCCTTAGGAAAAAAAGGTAATTGACATAGGAATAAACATTTATCCCCTCAATCCCCCTCTCTTGTGGAATCATACCCCCCTATAACTCTAGTCCTTATTTGTCTAGTAGCCAACCATGTATTTATTATTAATAATGATAAAAAAAAATTACATGTCTTGGGCACACTAGCCTTTTAATAATTGTTTGGGCACCCTGGCCTCTCAGCATTGTAACAATACATTATTTAAAATGGGGGTTCAAAACCTAGGATGTTACATCCCCTCCCCCTTATTTTGGCACTGTCCTTAGTGCATATACAAAATAGATATCAAAATATCAAATTTATTCAAAAAGCTGTGCGTACTCTACCCGCATGGAATCTTCATGCTCTGAGGTAGCATATTCAAGACCGTAGCAGGTCTACTGAACTTTTACCAGCTCTATAACTCGACTCCAGAGAATTTTTACCTTTCTGTCTAATACCCGTACTGGCTGAACCTGAAAGTCTCCCTCTGTCTCTACCTGAATGAGACGCCAATCAATAACATGGTTAGGGCCATGTACATATTTCTTTAGTAAAGATACATGAAATAAATTATGCACATTCATGGAAGCATGCAATGCAAGCATGTATGCAACTGGCCCTATTCTGTCCAATATTTCAAATGGACCACAGAATCTGGCTACCATCTTTGTACAACTACCCAATTTCAATGAGATTTTCTTGGGCTTCACTTTCAAAAGTACATGCTCCCCTACTTTAAATTGTCTAGCTATCATGTTCTTGTCTACATAAACTTTCTGTCTATCCTGAGCTTCCTTTAAATTCTGATTGATCTTGACCACCTGGTCTTCCATGTCCTTGAGAAACTCTGGCCCAAGTACCACTCTATATACTGGGTTTTCCCAGCTTATTGGAGTATCTCATTTCCTACCATACAAGGCTTCAAATGGGCTCATTCTCAATGAATATTGATACCCATTATTATATGCAAACTCAACCAAGTGTAAGTAATCTTCCCACTTAGATGGATTATCCATCACATACATTCTCAACATATCTTCAATTATTCGATTGACTCTTTCTGTTTGCCCATGTGTCTAGGGATGATATGCTGTGATAAAGTTTATATTTGTGCCAAATCATTTAAACAATCCCCTCCAAAAATTGGAGGTAAACTTTGTATCTCTGTTCGAGACAATTGTCCTAGGTATCCCATGCAACCTAGAAATTTCCTTCATGAAAATTTCTGCATTATTAGCTGTTGTATGCGTTGTCTTCATAGGCACAAAATGAGAAGCCTCTGTTAATTTGTCAACCACCACCATGATTGAATCATGTTGCTTATTCGTTCTGGGTAATCCTGTCATGAAATCCATGGTGATCACTTCCCATTTCTTCTCTGTAATTGGCAATGGCTGCAGCAAACCTGCTGGGTGCCTATGCTCATCCTTCACCTTCTGACATTTCATACATCGAGTGATGTAATCAATAACATCCTTCTTCATTCCTGGCCAAAAGAACTGGCTTCTTACTATTGTAATTGTTTTCTGGTAACCTGGATGTCTAGCATAAGGAACATCATGCATCTCCTTCAGTACTAAATTCCTCATCTCTCCATAACAAGGAACATAGATTCTATTTTATGCATGAGTAATTTTTCTTCCTTTATCTCATACTCCTTTATTTTCTGTTGTACATTTCCTTGTTGTAAGTTTTCCTTTACTTGTAGGTAATGTTGGTCTGTAATAAGACCATCTAAAATTCTTCTCTTCAAGTCTGAATGATGCATACTGACAACAGTAGCATGCATGAGATGTACTCTTCTACTAAGCACATCAACAACATTATTCTCCTTTCCTTTGATATGCTTGATATTGAAGTCATATTCATTTAAAAATTCCAACCTTCTTGTTTGCCTGGAATTCAAGGTCGACTGTTTAAAAAGATACTTTAGGCCAATGTGGTCTATCCTTAATTCAAATTTCTTCCCCATGAGATAATGCCTCCACATCCTCAAGGTGTGAGAAATGTCAGCAAGTTCCAAGTCATGCATGGCATAGTTCCTCTCATGTTCCTTAACCTTTTTGGACTCATATCCAATGACATGTCCATTTTTCTTGAGGACTCCCCCAAGTCCTTCCTTACATGCGTCTATACATACCAAAAAACTTTCATTTGGGTCAACAATCTTTAACACAGGTGCACTAGTAAGTAGTTCCTTCAACAAATTAAAATTCTTTTCACACTTGAGTGTCCATTCAAATTTAGTTCCCTTCTTTTGCAAATAAGTGACGGGATGAGGAATCTTAGAGAACCCTACTATGAACCTTCTGTAGTAGCCAGCTAATCCCATAAAATATCTGACGTCTGACACATTTCTAGGTGTTGGCCATCCTCTAATGGCTTCGATCTTCTCTGGATCTACTGCTATGCCCTGCTCTGAAATAATGTGTCCCAAGTAATGGCTTTTATTTTGATAAAAAGAACAATTACTCAACTTGGAATACAACTGATGTTCTCTCAGTACTTGCAATACCAGTCTTAAGTGATGTTCATGATATTCTTTAGACTTAGAATATATAAGTATGTCATCCAAGAATACCATGACAAACTTTTCCAAATAATTTTTGAATATGTTGTTCATTAAGCACATGAAGACAGCTAGTGCACTGGTCAGTCAAAATGAAACCACTACAAACTCATAATGCCCATACCTAGTCCTAAAGGTTGTCTTATGAATGTCTTCTTCCTTGATTCTTACCTAATTGTATCCTGCCCTCAGGTCAATCTTTGAGAATACCTTTTCTCCTCTTATCTGATCAAAGAGGTCATCAATTCGGGGTAGAGGATACTTGTTCTTTATAGTGTACTTGTTCATCTATCGGAAGTCAAAACACAACCTCAATGTTCCATCCTTCTTTTTGATAAAAAGTACTGGTGCCCACCAAGGTGAAACACTTGGACGTATGTACCCTTTCTTCAACAATTCCTCCAACTGCATTTGTAATTATTTTAACTCTGGTGTGATAATTCTGTAAGGTGTTTTTGACACCAAGGCAACTCATGGTAGTAAATCAATTGAGAAATCTATCTCCCTTCTTGGTGGCAATTCAGGTATTTCTGGGAATACATCTTCAAATTCTTGTAGTACCAAGAAATCTTCAAGGCTTGGCCTTTTGTATTATCTGGCTCTTCCCCATGAGTTGCATACGATTGACATCCTTTCCTAAAACGTCTTTTTAGCTGTAAGGCTGAAATCTCCCTTATAGAGATGGGTCTTGGAACTCCTTTCACAGTGCTTTGTTTTCCATTTCCATCAAGACATGTAAATGTCTTGTTATGACAATCTAGGACAACATGATGCTTGTCCAGCCAATCCATTCCAATCATAATATCATAAGACCCAAATGGTATGATATTTAGATCAATACTAGAATTCACACCATTAAGACTTATGGAACAACTTCTGACCATATCATGGATTCTTCTTTTGGTTCCAGTGGCTAACTGAACCAAACTTGCTTTCCAAGTTTACTTTTCTCCAAATGTAATCTATCCACTATCTTAGGATCAATGTAGCAATGACTTGCTCATGAATCAATCAAAATAGAAACATGCTGATTTATGATCTTACCTTCCACCTCGATCATATTGGACTGGTACTCTGCTTGTCAATCATTTAAAGATGCATAGATTCTTGCCATATCTTTGACTGTTGTAGCATCTTGGATGTTGTGCACAATCTTCACTTTGTCCTTTCTGTGTGGGAAATCCTTGTACTGGTGATCTTCCTTGCATCCCCAACATTAGATTGGTGTTCACCCATTTTTCCCAAGGAATCTTCCTTCTTGAAATCTCCCTTAACATACTAATCTTGATGATTTATATTAGGCTCATTCCTATTGAAGGAATATTTGAATCCTTTCCTCCTCTGATCGAACTTCACATTTTTCTTGTCCTTCCAAGATTTTTGCAGAGATTCTCTTCCCTGGCCTTGCTCATACATGTATTTATCCTTCTTGATGGCCTCCGTCAAGGTCTTGGGTTCATCATACTTGATATTTTCCTTATAAAAGGCTAGAAGTCCACTTATAAATCTCTGTATTTTCACTTTATCATCACCAATGAACCCGACATACTTTAACAATCCCAAGAACTTCTTCTCATACTCTACCATAGTCATGCTTCCCAACCTGAGTTCAAAGAACTCCTGCATCTTCTTTTCATAGAAATGCTCTGAGAGGTAATCCTTCTAGAAGTACTTCTTCCAAGTGATGCTACTCTCATTAACATTCTCCACTTGCTTCAGTTGATCCCACCACATTGCAAATTTTCCATGTAAATGGTAGGTGGAAATCTTGGCTTCCAGGTTGGATGAATAGTTATGCAACTAAAAATATCTCCTGAGCCCAAGCAACCATGCTTCGGCATCATCTTCCCTTTCCCTTTCACCCTCAAAGGAAGGTGGATTGAGCTTCCTCATCTCTCCATCCAAACTATCTACCTCTTGTTTCATTCTTTGGTGTCTGATAGGAGACACCTCTGGACTTCTTATGGGATCATCCGATGCATAAAAATTTCTTTCTGAGTAAGGAGGTGAGTGGTGTCCATGAGCTCCGCTAGCACTTATGGAATAACCAACTCTTCCACGATCATCGCTTCTTTCATGGCACCTTCCTTCTCCCTCTTGTCTTGAGTTTGATCCCTTCTTCATTTTTCTCTGCAACTAATTTAAGCTCTGCAACACTCGAGAATTTATCTAACTTTTCTCCCTCATCAGTCTCTCGTTGTCTTATTTGTATCTCTGCACTTCCATATTCAGGCTTCTTACCGTTTCTATTAACGTTTCCTTTTCTCCTTTTCCCTTGCATCCATTGGACTCTGTCTCTGCATTAAAAAATCTGGTATTTTGGCCTTCAACCTCCTTATCATGACTGGATGCTCCCTCGCGTTCTTCCATTTCCTCAATACGCATCCTGAGTTGATGTGTTTAAGCCCCTTAATTTTTCAAAATGTGCAAGCAACCATTTTTGTTAGAATTATGCATTTGATAAAAAAAATTTCCAAACTATTTTACATGTCTCTTTATTTTTTTGTTCATGGAGATCATATCCCCATTCTTCGAAAATAACAGTGTCCTATTATCCTTGGCTGACACAAAATTTCATCCTGTGTGGGTGCTTCCTTCAAACCACCTTCTCAGGTGACCACGACTAGAAACCGCAACTAAATACTTACTTAGCACTTTTCTGTCTTGAAGACCACCAATTCGGCCCTTAGCCCTCCTTCCCTCAACTCTCAATCTACATATGACCATGACCATGACCTTGCGCTTAGCTGAAAAAAGTTCTTTTCCAGAGCTTCGAGATTTCAGAAATTTCAACCAGGACCGGATCAATGGTCCTCATCCTCTTTCACTATCAACGATCGAGATCCACTTTGGGACTCCACACTTTGAGAGCCTCAACTTTCCTTAATTTCCTCCTCCCAAAATGCTTTTACCCAGAGTTCATGATCTGTTGATGGGTTTCTTCCCATAGATCAATGAATGTGAATCGCTTTAGCTCTTCGGGCTTCAGAAGTTTCAAAACTTTCCTCCTGCACTTTCTCCTAGAGTGCTTTCACTTGAAGTCGATGATCCTTCGACGTGTGTCTTATGGAATCAATGATCGATATGTATTCAGGCCTTTGGGCCATTGGGAGATTTCGACCCAACACAACCTATCACATCTTTCCCCACTGGAGTGCCCATTCTCTAGACTGCACGATCTGTCGCCATCTGGAGAAATAATGGAAGCAAACACATGGTCCAATAAGGCGGGTGACACATGTCACATCCTAGTTGACATTTCAATCATTCACATGCTCAAAACTTACTGACAGGTGGCACACATCCCATGTGTCCACGTCTTCCCCGGTGATGTCTACAAGCCACGTCACTTCAGAAATTCTGGGGTCCATATCACCTCTTGGTGACATCATCGTGCCCCACCCCTTCGACTCTTCGGGCTTCGGGAATTTGAGAGTTTCCACAATAGAACACTTCCAATTCTCCCAAACTCCAATTTCCCGAACCGACCAAGATATCACCATTTGTCTCCCTTATCATATGACCCATATTAACCCCAGACTTTAGGACTTCAGAAGTTACCACTGCAATTCCTTCAGGCCTTCGGACTTCGAAAAAATAAAAA
Source organism: Picea engelmannii (assembly GCA_009831015.1). NCBI lineage: Eukaryota > Viridiplantae > Streptophyta > Pinopsida > Pinales > Pinaceae > Picea > Picea engelmannii. The sequence continues at coordinate 722,540 of ML779114.1, read as the reverse complement.
TTCAACTTTGTCCGAAATGTTTTAATCTGAAGATCACGATCTACTAACGTGTGTCTCCCATGGATCGACGACTATGGTTTCTTCGAGTCTCCGGATTTTGGAGAAATCAATTCTCAACCTTATCTTTTCCTTGAAGTGCATGGATTTCTTCCATGTGTCCTCTTGGATCGGATGGCTATAATTCACTTCGGATCTCCGGGGTTTGGAAATATCAATTCTCAACTTCTCCTTGCTCGCCTTTTCCTGGAGTGCTTTCACCCGAAGCACATGATTGGTTGATGTGTTTCCTTCTACATATCGACGATCCTCAACTACTTCTTCTCTTCAAAGGTTCATCGCTCGAGTACTAAGATGTCACATAACCGCATGCCTTTCAATTTGTAGGGGTACCCATCGACGGTTTGGAGTAACCTGCTTTTCACCCTGCAATTCTCCTGATGCTGACACATAATGTCTTGGTGAAACTATGGTTTGGATTGTAGGAGCGCCTTGGGAAATTATCTCCCATGCAAATTGGTTCCACGCAATGCCTCCTGTCTGTTGATGTCACTCTCGAATGGGATCTGACAGTTGTGACCTTAGCCCTTGCTTCCTTTTCATCGAATGACCCTTGTTCACCTGTCCTTCGATCCAACGATCTTGGATCTCTCCTAATCCTACAGTGGAGATCGCTCTCGAATTGGAAGGGGGATGGTCACGATCCTTCGAACCCCTTACAATGGATCTCTGAAGATCTAACTCTTGCGTAGATTCTGCAACAGCATTCCTCCTTAGATTTTCAACTTCATGGTCAGAATTTTATCTCAACCATGAGAATCTGACCAACAGACTTAACCCATACTGGCCCAGTGTTTCAACCAGAAGCTCTGATACCAAACTGTAACATACCCAGCCATCCACAGGCATGGGCATGCTACCTTCAAGCCCACCCTTGGACTTTGTACTCTTACCGATACCTTCTTTCATTAATAAGAATGCATAAGATACAATATTTAGCGACATGCACAAAAATATCCAGCAAGCATGCATAATCTAAGATTTAGTTAAACAATAATTAAAATACATAGCATAATACATTCATACACAGATAATAATATCAAAATAGAGAGCACTTATATTTATAAAAAGGCAACACCAACTGGCTGCATACCAAGGACATTCCACCCAACCGTAGACACCACTGCTCCAAATCTCAATAGCAGTGTCACCCCCGATCTAGGGCTATGAATCAATAAGGAAGGTTCCAGAGTGTACTTGGGTTCCCAAACCAGTCATCTCTCAAGATCTCACAGGTTTCCCAGCACCCACAACAATCCAAGTACCCAACTCTCTTCCACCCAGCCTGTACCACCCCAAGAGAACGAACCTCCACCCTTCTCTTCCGCACAGTCCCCTAGGAAGTCCTTCTCCTTTTCCCAGGGCCTCTAGAACAACTGGTCCAAAATATCAATGCTAGAACTCCCAGGACTCACAGTTGAGAAAAACATGGCACAAGACATTGCATCTCATACATGCAGGTCCTAGGACATGGATGGATAGCACCAATGACCATTACAACCAACTATCTCGTGTCTAATTCTCAACAGTTCCTTTCCCTTTTCCAAGCCAAGATGCAGGTGAGGATGGATCAATAAATGGGTAAGTGAGTGCATGAAAGTGCGTGAGGGAAATAATGGTACGGAAATCAACGAACAAGCCATCATTCAACCCCCCCCATCATACCAGAGATGGGTTTAAGTAACTTCATGGGGAATTAAGAACCTCTTGGCCTTCCCCAAGAAGCTCACGTAACCGATGCCCTCCCTTAGGCAAAAAGGTTAATTAACATAGGAATAAACATTTAGACCCTCAAGGCCCCTCTCTTGTGGAATCATAGCCCCCTATAACTCTAGTCCTTATCCATCTAACAACCATCCATGTATTTATTATTAATAATGATAAAAAAAAACATTACATGTCTTGGGCACACTGGCCTTTTAATAATTGTTTGGGCACCCTGGCCTCTTAGCATTGTAACAATACATTATTGAAAATGGGGGTTCAAAACCTGAGGTGTTACAACATAACTTCTACCATCATATCTACAACCTTATAATGAATGGTCCAGTTTTACTATGAAATTACAATATACATTTACAAGGAAATTTTTCCTTTGGGGGCTTCGCCCCCAAACCCCCATAAAATAATGTTGTCCCATGATCCCTCGTAGACCCCCCATACCCCATAAGGGGGTAATCCCCCCCTGCAACCCCTCCATGTGGAGGGGTGTACAATATTACAGGGTGTATAGTCTTCATGGGGTATAAACACAAATGAAAATAAAGACCTATGAAACAGGAAGATAATCAGGCTCCACAAACAACAATATCCCACTTGGAGACTGAGATTGATAACTCTACTATTGTTGTATATGATGGACTATGATCCTTCTTGGACTTGGAAAATTTCTCATATTCACATTCATGCTTGAATACCAACTGAAATTGAGCAGGAACTCAGTTTCTCCTTGGTTACTCCCTTTTTTAGCATGTCTGCAGGATTCTGGCTAGTATGTATCTTTTCCAACTTCAAATGTCTATCTTCCAGGACATGTCGTATTAAATGATACCTGAGTTGTATATTCTTAGTCTTCAAATGGAAGGATGATTTCTTTGCAATATGAATGGCACTCTCACTGTCATAGTACAACCTACTATTATCCTACTTATTTCCCATTTCCTTTATAAACCTATGTAACCAAATCATTTCTTTACTAACCTCTGTAGCAACAACATACTATGATTCTGTTGTTGAATGTGCAACAACCTTTTGTAGTTTTCAAATCCATCTTACTGCTATTCCACCTACAGTAAAAGCATACCCCGCGGTGCTCCTCCTACTATATTTATCACCTACCATATCTGAATCAACATATCCCTGTAGAACAATGTATGAACCTTCAAAACATAATGCATGAGTAGCAGTACCTTTCAAATACCTGAGAATCCACTTTATTTCCTCCCATTGTTCTTTACTTGGATTGTTCATATCTACTCACAAATCCCAATGCATGTGCAATATATGGTCTTGTGCAAACCATCACATACATCAAGCTGCCAACTGTTGATGAATAAGGAACCATGGCTATGTATTCTATCTCCTCCCGTGTCTTGGGACACATTTCCTTAGTTAATTTGAAATGGTTGGCCAAAGGTGTACTAAGTGCTTTTTCATTTTGTATTCTAAACCTCTCCAACACCTTCTCTATGTACTCACCCTAAGACAATGTCAATTTGTGATTTTTCCTGTCTCTTGTTATTCTCATATGAAGGATTTTCTTTGGAACACCCAAATCCTTCATCGCAAATGAATTAACTAATTTATTCTTAAGCACATTTATATCCTGCATATTAGACCCTGCAAGAAGAAGGTCATCTACATACAATAGAAAGATATTATAACTTCCATTTTCTAGCCTTTTAAAATAAACACAATGATCAAAATGATATCTACTATAACTTTGTTTTGTTATAAACTTGTCAAACTTCAAATACCACTTCCTTGGATCTTTCTTTAGTCCATACAAGCTCTTCTTCAACCTGCATACCAAATTTTCCTTCCCTTTGACCTCATACCCCATGTGGCTACTGCATATAAATATATTCCTCCAAATCCCCATGGAGAAAAGTTGTTTTTACATCTAATTGTTCAAGATGTAAATATTCTACTGCTAGAAGACTTAAAATAATCCTAATTGAATTCATTTTAACAATAGGAGATAATATTTCATCAAAATATATAACTTTATTTTGTGCAAACCCCTTTACAACAATTCTATCCTTATACCACTTTTTTCCTCCATCTTCTTCCTTCAACTTGTAAATCCATTTATTCTGCAATGCTCTTTTTCCTGCAGGAAACTAAACCAAGTCCTAGGTCTGGTTATTTACCAAGGAATCCATTTCCTGTTTCATGCCTTTCTCCCACTTTTTTTTAGTGTCTACCTTCATTGCCTCTTCATAACATCATGGTTCACCATAATCAATGAACAAAAAATAACACAATGAAGGAGAGTATCGTTCATGGGGTATACTTAACCTGGTAGATATTCTAACAACACTTGTAGGAGTTTGAGGTACATGCATCTCCTATTTTTGTACAATTTGATTTTTTGGTACCTTTGGATTTTCTTTTTCAGTGATCTCATCAAGCACTGTGTATTCTGGTTTTTCTTTCTCTTGTTTCTTTCCCTGCAATTGATCTTTGTACATGACCTTCTCATTGAATATGACATCTCTACTCCTAATGATTTTGTGATTTTCATAATCCTATAAGTGATAACCTAAATCATTAACACCATATCCAATAAAGGTACACTTCTTGTATTTTCCCTCAAGCTTTGTTCTATTTTCTTGATCAATATGGAAAAATGCTTCACAATTGAAAGTATTCAAGAAAGAATAGTTTACCTTTTTACCTGTGCATGCATCCTATGGAAATCCACAATTCAAAGAGCTTGAAAGTCCTATTTTTATTAAGGAAACAACAATATCTACAACATATTCCCAGAACTATAAGGTAAAACCAACATGTAATCTCATACTCCTTGCATGCTCCATGATTGTCATGTTCATCCTTTCTGACACACCATTTTCTTGTGGTGTTACTGGAACTATCTTATCTATACAAATCCCATAGTATTAACAATAATAATCAAACTCCTTGCTACAATATTCACCTCCATTTCCTGATCTGAGACACTTCAACCTTTTTCCTATATCATTCTCAACCAAATCTTTCCATTTCTTAAAAGTATCAAAAACATCATATTTTTGTCGAATGCAATAAACCCAAGTTTTTCTATTTGCATCATCAATAAAAGTAACATAATAACTATAGCCACCAAGAGTTGATACCTGAGCTGGTCCCCATACATATGTGTGCATAAGCTCTAACCTTTCACTCTTATTTTCTTTTTTGACTCTGAGAAATATGACTCTCTTCTATTTTCCATAAACACAATGCTCACAAAAATCCAAATCAATTTGTTTAAGATCTGGAAAAAAATTTCTTTCGTGAAGTATCTGCATCCCCTTCTCACTCATGTGTCTAATCCTATGATGCCACAATGTTGTATCCACTCCTGTAGAAGCTAAATGTCACAATGGTTGAGTCAGTATTACCAGTACACAAATACAATGTACCTACCTTCTCTCCTTTTTCTATCACCAGTGATCCTTTGGTGACCTTCCATGCCTTATCTGTAAATATAGATATGAAACCTTCACTTTCCAACTGCCCTGTTGAAATTATATTTTTCCTTAGATTTGGAACATGTCTTACCTCTTTCAACGACCATTGGTTTCCATTCCTTTGTTTTATTTTTACCTTTCCCATTCCAACAATTTTTCATGGTACATCATCACCCAAATGAACCTGTTGAAAATCACCTTGAACATAATATTGAAAATGTTTCCTATGGGGTGCGGCATGAAATTAAGCCTCCGAATCTACTACCCAAGGCTCAAAAATATTATCTACAAAAAGAATCAAATAATCTTGTAACACATCACCTGTTACATTTGATTCCTGATTTTTCTCCTGCTGTCCATCTCTTTGTTTCTTTGGAGCTCTGCAATCTTTCTTCAAATTTACTTTCTTCCCATAATTCCATCACTCTATCTTTCCAAGTCTATATTTGGATCTAACCTTCCTAGAATTCCTGTGGTTCCCTGAGCCCTTTCCTCTATCCTTTTGTCTTCCCCTATTCTCCATGTTTAACACATTACCTGATGTCTCACCTATGATTTTCCGTCACATTTCCTCACTAAGGATAACACCAACAACATCATCAAATTTTAAAGTGTTTGAACCAGAGACAGAGTCACTTACATCCATGAACAAGCCATTCCAACTTTCTGGCAATGAGCACAATATTAGAAGAGCCCTAACCTCATCATCAAAGTCCACTTTTATGGAAAATATCTGATTAGTAACCATATTAAATTCATTTAAATGATATGAAACTGACCCACCTTATGACATCTTCATATTAAATACCATATTCATTAGAAATACCTTATTGGACACCAAGGGTTTTTCATACAATTTATCTAATGTGTCCTTCAGCTCCTTCATTGTATTTTCTTTTGAAATATTTAAAGCCACCGACGTTGCCAGCATCAGTCGTATCATTCATAGTGCCTTTCTTTTAAGAACCTCTCATTATTCATCCTTCATGGTCGTCGACATATTTTCTATTCCACCCAATGGGAGGAATAAATCCTTTTGATATAGATAATATTCCATCTGCATCTTCCATAACTGGTAGTTTTGGCCATTAAATTTATTGACCCTAAAATTTCCATCTTCCACCATTGCTCCTACTCGAACTAGGAACCCTCTTTTCCTGTGAGTTACATTTCGCTCTGATACTGGTTGTTAGAAAAACAAGATCGTGGATAAATAAAATAAAAACAAATGTTGAAATAAAACACAAAAGATACACATTGCAATAGAGACACATATATACGTGGTTCACCCAGTGTTTTCTACATCCACTAGAGAAATTTCTAGGTCCTTCCTTTTTATTATCCAACAAATGAAGGGATACAACCTACAACACATGTGTTGTAGCTTCCTCTTGTTTCTCTTACAGTCTCCTCTCTCAGAATATAATATTCACAATAATACACAACCACAATACAATTCTATCATAAAGAAGGGTTTCCTTCTAGGGAAGAAAAGCCTAACACAAATTCTACCGTCAGATCTGCGACATTATAATGAATGGTCTAGATTTACTATGAAATTACAATATACATTTACAAGGAAATTTTTCCTTTAGGGGTTTCTCCACCGAACCTCCGGACCTCACAGGGGGGAAAGCCCCCCACGTGAAGGGGTGTACAATATTCCTAGGTGTATAATCTTCATGGGGTATAAACATGGCTGAAAACAAATACCTATGAAACTGGAAGATAATCAGGCTCCACAACCAATAGTGCATTGATTCCTAGTTTCTTTTCAAATTAATGTTAATTGAGATATACAATCGTTATAAGTAATACAAAATCTTTCACTTACATTCAAATTTAATGTAGTAGATTAAGGCCCTAACCTTTTCAAGAACTATATTTTTTTAATGTGGTATATCTCTATTGAATTTACCTTTGAGAGAGAAGTACTGAGTGTTAAACCTCAAATTCACCTCAGTGTACCTTACACTTTTTGGAATTTTTCAAAGCACCTTGATAGTTCATCGAGTGATTTTAAGATATGTACATAAAACATATTTCCAACCCACTTGACAATGTTTATAAAGCCATTTTAAAAATTCAATTGAGCATCTTAAAAATTTCACTAATGGTTCATTACACCGCCAAAAGGATTTCAAACATTTCACATTGAAAGCCTTATCTCCATGATCATGTACATTGATGTGCATTGATTCCTAGTTTCTTTTCAAGTTAATGCTAATCTGGATATATAATCATTAGAAGTAATACAAAATATTTCACTTACATTCAAATTAAATGCAGTATATTGAGGCCCTAACATTTTAAAAAACCATATCTTTTTAATGTTGTAATGTCTATTGAATTTATCTTTGAGAGGTGCCTTACACTTTTTTTCTAGATGTGGACCGTCACATGAGAGGATTTTGTGCTTTAGTGTACCATGATGAGCCAAAATGGTGGTTGTATTTTCACTCATGTATTGTATTAGACCACACTTATATCTTCTATGTATTGGTAGGGGGATTATGTGGTATCTCCAGATCCCATGTGGTCAGTCAAGGTCTATCCTTTTAGTCCCCATTTCAAGATTGGATTATGATTTTATGGCTACGGTTGACTTCCCCTTGGTGTTGGTAACTCTCACCATGTTGATCATTTATGATCTAGGTTAGGTATGAAACCATCTTGGGATGGATCTACTAGGACACATGATCTAGGGGAGATGAATAGTATCCTTACCCCTTTGTGTATGATGTAAAAATGTTTCTCTTTGTAAAAGTTGTCACAACTATGTATAACACACTTATTGTATTCCTAAGAATGGATCCCTCTCTTATGTATTCATCACACTTTGGCCATATACTATAAGAGATGATTATACATATTTTCACTTGGTTTAAATTCTCTCGAGGAAGTGTCATAGTTCTTGAGGTAGTACACATATTTATAGGCATTGGTCACACCCTCTGGGGAACATTTAGGATACTCTTTCACACATGGACATCCTCTACACATGCCACATTATAGATCCTAGAATGCTCCTCTTATTTCACCATTTTTTGAGGTGTTTTCCACATGATTTGAGGGCCAACCCACACATGTGGGGTTTATGATAGCCATGTGGATGTTTTGGGTGATGATTTGACTTGGAGATGGACCTTCCTTGCCTAATGGAGAATCTTTTCTTGATTTGAGGGCTTTCTCATACCTTAGAGACTACTCTTGATGAATCCTTGAGCACATTATGAGGAGGTAGTCCACTTTTGATGTAATTATCCACATTTTCATGAGGTTGTTCCACTTGGAGGAGAGGAATATTGGAGATTTTCTTGCTTGGGAGGCTACCCCACCTTGTTTAAAGGCCTCCACATCATTCTTTCCTTAGAACATTGTGCTAGGAGAGAAAATTGACCTCATTTTTTGTGGGATATTCCTCTCTCATGATGGTTTTATGTACATGTTCCATCATTTGATTATGTATTGAATCATGATCCTTCTTTGTGTGGATGGAAAGTCTTATTTCTTAGTCTCCTAGGATAAATTTAGGGAAAATAATTAATAATGAATGAGAAGGATGTAGAAGCATGCTCTATAAATAGAGGCTCCCCTCTCATTCCAAATTGTTGTGAATTGTTGGAGATCATTTTTAAAAGCCTTTTAATAGAATACATTTCTTGGAGTTTTTTTGGTGTAAATTTTTGGAGATCTCTTTCTTGGTTCATCAAATATATTATTGTGAAAGTTCAAGAACTGTACAAAGATATAAATATCTATCCATTGAGGTGTAAATTTATCACTCGGAAGGAGGATGTTTAGGGTTTCTAGATCTTCCATTCTCCTTTGTTGGCTTGGTAAGTGCTCAATCTCTTGTCTTGTTTTAATTTTTGGTTCCTTGGCAAGGGTTTTTAGTATTTTATCCAATCCATAGTTGATATTGTTGGTGAATTATTTCCCTTTAGGAAACCTTTCTTGTAGGACCTTGGCTTCTTTTGTAGTCTAAGGGGAAGTATGAGAAGGTTTCCAGGATATACTTACATATATCATTACACACTACAACCTTATATATAGGAGCACATAGACATATAAAAGAACATACATAAATGTGGAAGAAAAATCAATGGCTTTTATTATATATCAGTCCAGAACAACCTTTTCTTTCTTTCCTTTACATTATAATCTCTCTCTCTCTCTCTCTCTCTCTCTCTATATATATATATATATATATATATATATATATATATTTGTGTGTGTGTGTGTGTGTGTGACATACAATTACTAGTCGATTACATTCCTTAACTGGTCGGTCGACGTTAACTGTCTGTTCGACCAAATTCCTAACTCCCTACTATAGTCAAATTGTCCAGTCGACTGGCGGGTCTAGTCGGAGGGGCCAAATAGCCCCTACAACATCTTCCCCATCCTCAATTCCTTTCTCATCCCAAGCAAGACGAGAGTGTGACAAAATAAAAAAGTATTCTATTATGGCCTCATTGAACTTATTACAAAGTGATAATGAGAAAAAGAAGATAGAAGAAAATGTTGATGTTGGGTCCCAATGACGTTTCTTTACTTGTTGTTCCATAGGTTTGAAACCATTTCTTTAGATTACTATTGCTTATTTGAAGTTTTTCAGACTTTAGATACTGAATTTCCTTCTTTTATTAGTTGAATTTCAAATCTTTATGTGTTGGTGATACCACTCCTTATCCTGGTTTTTGTTGACGTCCACAATCAGAAAAGTATTACTTGAAACGATATTTTCACATTTTCTTTATGCATCCAATGATTAATAGTAGCAATCGTTGGATGTGATTCTGGAGTTTTATTCAAGTAACCTGAACTGGACTATGACTTCCATAACCTACCACAGACTTGTACTTGATCAGAGAGTGGTTTAGGACCAAGCTAGTCGGAATAACGTCCAACATATTCCACTCAACCGCCCCCCCCCTTTTCACCATGGACTAGTAACTTGGATCTCCTACCCAAGCATACTACTCCCATATAGCCAAATGATATGACTACATGTTAGGAGTAACTCTCTAATGTCCCTCTGTGTTGGATATGGAAAAAATGATGTACTAGAGGGACATTCCTTCCTTTACGAAATGCTGATCATATCATCCTAATGTTTGTATCCAATATGGCTGGCTATATTTTCTCAGAGGGGGGAGAGGTTTAGGTGGATAATCATCAGTGAAACTCATCATCAACATAGCATTTTTTTGAAACTTGACTGTTTGCAATATTTTTTTCCTTTGTGCCATTGGTTTTCTTATAAAGGAGCTTGGTTCATGTCTGTTGATGGTGGGTAAGTATGTGAGAAATTTACAATCTGCAAAAAATATTATTCTTGCATGACTGTACATGTGCAGGACATGCTCACCCTATGTGGTTGGATATGAATGGAAATGTACGTATAGGTAGATGCTACAAATATATAGGGACAACTATCTTTTCAGATGTTGCGTGATCTTCAATGGTTTGTCGATGTATCCATTTTGTGTGAGATATATCCCTTGTATGTTTTTTTGATTTCATGGTGGATTCATCATGGGTCTAAAGGCAGTTGATGGATTCACACATGTCCAATTCATTGTATGAGTTGTTCTCCACTATATTTCTTTTTTTATTTTTGCGCAATGAATATTTTGATGGATTCCATTTTTTCTTTTTATTATCTTTGTTCCTTTTTCCGACTTAAGTCACCTTGATAGGTTTTTGACTTAGTCGAGTCTTGTTGGTTCCTTTACAATGTTTTTTACCAACAATAGATTAGGTTTCTATGTTTGATATATTTTCAATCAAGCCCCATTGATTAATTTTCTGAAAGGGTGCCCTTGCAGTGTTGCTAATTGTACTACTCCATTGGGTTGGATGTCCTTGACCACATATGGTCCCAACTATGCTGTTTCTAATTTTATTGGTTTTTCATTGAGCTGACTGTCATACAATAATACTAAGTCTCCATTGTTGATGTCATTTTTTTCTAATATGTTGGTCATGCCATGATTTATGTTGGCTTTTTTGGATTTCTTGGTGTTGCTGTGCCAACATTCTCTCTTCTTATAGTTGATTAAGTTGATAGAATCATTGCCATGTATTAAGTATATGGTAAAATTCAAGGGTGGAGGCTATGGAAACTACCTTAGCGAAGAAGTGTAATGGGATTATAGCTTCTTGACCATAAACTAATTTGAATGGGGTTTGATTGATTGATCTTTTATATTATGTTTTGTAATCTCATAGTACTGTTGGAAATTTCTCACCCCAGTCATCTATGTCTAGTCGACATATTTTAGTTGGTCCCTTGTGTAGTGTTTTTTTAAATGATTCAACTTCTCTATTGGCTTGTGGATGATACAAAATCATTTTTCTATGATCGATTAGGAACTTTTTGAGCAGTGTTTTAGTTGTTGTATTGATAAAGTGTGTTCCTTGATCGTTGATTATTGTCAAGGGACAACCAAATATGGTAATTATTTTTTCATAGATAAATTTCGCAGTTGTTTCTTTTGTACAATTCTCAATTGGTTTAACTTCTTCTCATTTGGTTAAATACTCAATGATTGTAATTATGTAATTTTCTCCTGATATTTTAGTTCTTGTTGGGAAGGGTCTGACAAAGTCAATAGTACAAATTTCAAAAGGTAAACTTGGGTTTATTGAATCCAGAGGAATTTTCTTTCTCCATAATAGTCATCCCATTCTCTGGCACTAGTCACATTTATTTATTTTCTCTCAATAATCTTTATGTAGTGTCGTCCACCAAAGAATAGATTGAAGTATTTTTCTTGTTGTCGTGTCACTTGAAAATTCCCTCCTATTGGGCCTATGTGTTCCTCAGGAATGATGTCTTCTTGCTCGTGCTCTAGTGCACATATTCACATGATATCATCTAGTCCTATTTTGTAAATCTATCCATTTATAAGGGTTAATGGAGCAAATTTCATTGCTAGGATATTCCACTTATTGGCTAGAAGGTCTTCAAGTGATTTTCCATCTTCTAAAAAAATTGTAATTTCCTCTAATTCCTTAGGGGATACTTCGACCCTAAATAGGTATGCGTTTGGTATATCATCGTCTATCCCAATCATATCTTCTCTTTGTCTAGTCGGGATAGGTTATCTGAGCCGACATTTTTCTTTCCTGGTCGGACTACTATCTTGAAGTTTAATTCTTGGAAGAGTAACAACCAATGGAAAATATTACCATGATGGACTAGTTTGTTAACTAAGTATTTCAAATCTTGATGATTAGTAAAAAATGCAAATGGATTCGGTAGGAGATAGTGTCTAAATTTTTGTAGGGAAAAAATTATTCCTAAAGTTTCACGCTCCGTCATCGAGTAGTTCTTCTATGATTTATTTATCTTTCAGTTGGCATATTTATTGGGATGGTCAACCATATCATCGTATGGATGGGATAACATTATGCCTACAACAACATTATATGCATCGACATGTACATGAAAGTTTTTGGTCCAGTCAGGAAATCTTAGTATTGGTGCTTCTACCAACTTTATTTTTAGTAGTTCAAAAGATTTGTTGCATTCCTGGCTCCATTGAAACTATGTTTCTTTATTTAGTAGCTCGTCAATTGGAAAATTAATATCAGAGTAATGTTGAATAAAATTTCAATAATATCTAGTGTCCAAGGAATATTTTATTTGTTTTTTATTGATTGGCGGTTTTAGGTCGATGATGATTTTATATTTCCCATATCGAATTTGATGTCGTCTTTACATAAAGTATTTCCCAATAGTATTCCTATTGGTGTGGTGAAGATACATTTTTTCATATTCAAGGATACGTGAATCTGCCTACATCTCTCCAACATCATTCATAGCCATTGTATGTGATCCTTTAGGAGGTTGTAGATAGTCCAATCGTCAAAGTATACAACCATTTTTTTATATACATATTTTTGAAATTACTTAACCACTATCCTGGAGAAGCCTGCTAGGGAAGTTTTTAGACCAAAGGGCATGACTCTATATGTAGATGATCTAAATTTAGATACAAATGTATTTTTTTCTTGTTCTTCTTTATCTATTGGTACTTGATTGTAGTTGGAAAATATGTCTGTAAAGGAATAAAATTCATTCCCTGTGACTTTGTTGATGATTTAATCCCCATAAGTAGACACATATTTGTAGATTCTTGGGATCATACGTCTTTGGTTGTACGACCATGGGGATTTTACAATATAAATTATCAATTAGATATATGATATTAGCAACTAGAATTGCCTCAATTTCCTTTTGGATGATAGTATTATACTTATGCACTAATTTATATGGTCGTTTTTTGACAATCTTAGCTCCAAGAATTAGTTCAATTTTCATTTCACCTATTTCTTATACTAAGCCTTTCAAGTCTTTATAATCCCTGGTGAAAACATCCTGATATTATTTTAATAGGTAGACAATTTCTAAGGTTTTCTTTTCGGTCCAATTGTCTCCTATTCTTTCCATTTTTGGCCAGTCATCTGTTGAGATGTAAAATTGTTTGGTCTTGACTTCTGTGTCCATCCATTCTAGTGCTTTTGATTCATGTAATTGACATTCTCCTTTGGAAACTTTCTGATAATTTGGTGGGAATTTAGGCTTGTCTGTATCTTCCTTCTCCTCTTTCTCTTCCTTGGTCATAGTGTAATATGTCTTAACATGACTTTGTGTACTTGGGTTATTTTTCTTCCAATAGAAACTCTTTCTTGGAAAATGTATATTTTCCATATCTATCCGATGGGCTATGCCAATAGTTGTGTTCTGAGTTGAGATGAAATTACAAGTCAAGGTGAGCCTTTGTCATCTTTGGCTTTCCATCTTTCCTTCGTCTCCTTGAGACTTGTTTTTTATATAAACATTTTGATTTATTTTGCTACTTCTTGTAGAAATGCCTCCTCTAGTATGAACTCAAAGTCTTTAAAAAAGTTACTTTTTATTATGTTCCAATCGAATGTATGTCTAGATGATTCTTCAATATTATACCATTTATGTGGTATGTCAGATAATGTGTTCGGAAACATGTGTGGCCATACTCACTCATCTCAGTTTTGTGAGAAATTCCTCCCCATGGACAGGTTTAAATCCCCTTGGATTTGGTTTCCTTCAATCCAAGACAGAAGGAAAAAAATGGACACTAACTTCCCCTTAAGACTAATTTATATGTTCATTAATGAAATCAGAAGAGAGAAAGAAAAAGGAAAAGGTAGATGGCTTACCTTTTTCTTGCAGGTTGTAGATGAAGTTATATATTAAAAATGGAAATAAATGGAATATTTACAACCTCAATGATGATGTTGCAACAATTCCTCCGATCTCTCCTTTTCCCATCCCCTTCATGCCACAAGACTATAGGTATGATTCTATGAACTACTTCCTCACAAGATCAAAGGTTTGATATTACCAATTTTCCTCATTTTTGTAAATGCGTTGAACCTACATATAATATATATAGCTGGGAATTGACATACATAGTTGCAGAGGAAATAAAAGAAAAGAGAAGCAGGAGAGACATAATGGAATAATTCTCTTTAACCAAATGAATAATTGATAATTTACACATGAAATACTCTGTATAACTCAACCAATGTGAACTGGAGGAGACGCCAATGCACCATAGTGGTGGTCTAGAGTGATCTGGACACATACCAACAATTACGAGAGTAAACTTATACCTAGTCTAGTCTCTCAGGAAGTTACGAGAGTGAACTGCCACCTAACTGAGTTAACTAGTCTATCAGTCTTCAGTTAACTGACTGAAACAGAGTGAAGTGAGGAGGAGATCAGGTAATCATGGGTAATACGCTAGTCTAGTGATGATACCAAGGAGAATGCACATTATCTGATGATGATCCCAATGATGCATGGTGATAATCCCAATGCAGCATCTAGACACCACTCAACTGATCAAACTGAAGTGAAAACTAATGAGAATATTCTCCTTAAAGGAATATTTTTCCTAAAATATAGGATACTGAATAATAACTAATAAACAAAGAAAAACCTTAGGAAAAATAAATCCTAGCTGTGTGGGAAGTAACTCCAACACACCCCTTGAACATCACTATGGTGAAAATAGAGAATGGGTCTCGGCAATGAGGCCATGTTAGGTACCCAAATAAAAAATATACACTAAAATAAAGAAAGGAAAGAGGGAAACACTTATGGGAAAATGCCCCCCTCAAGGTACAATGTATGTAAAAAGAATTATTGACAGTTGCTAGGAAACTGTTTCCTTCACTCCGAGACTATTGCGCAGAGAATGAAACTTTTGCTCAGTGAAGGTCTTGGTGAAGATGTATTCGGTATGTTATGTTGAAGGACATAAATATAGGATGATGATCCCCTTGTGTACTAAGTCCTGGATGTAGTGCATGTGGATCTCAATGTTCTTCATCCACTACCTATGAACTAGATCTCTACATAAATTTAGAGTGCTCTGGTTGTCACACCAGATGACGATCGGTCGATGAAACTGAATGCCCAACTCAGTGAGAAAATGTTGTAACTGTTAGCACTTGGTAAATATCCTAGAGGTTGAAAAAGAAGAAATCTACAAAGGTAACCTTAACCAACCGCTTTTAAAGCTGGGATCTAGCCCTTCCAGCTTCAGAGAGGGATCTCTCTATGTGGTTTAGCTTTGTTTGTTAATTTAGATTTTAGGCTAGGTAAAGGCACGAGTTTTGTTTTGTTGTAAAAGGGTTTTTGAATTGGTTGGGACTGTTTACACATCCATTGGGCTATGGGGTCTGTATCTAATAAAATCTGAGATGCAACCAGAAACGATGAAGAAAACCTTCACAAGGCGAGATAACAAATTCACTGGATCTTTAATAATTTAAATGATGATCAGAAGAAAAGATAAGGGAAACAACTTCAACTAACAAGCACTTAAGAATCTCTTAATTGAAGATATTTAGAAGATGAACATTAAAATCTTTAGAATCGGAAACAGGGTATCAAAGATAAATCCTGCAACATAACGCTATTCGTAAAGATTAGTTATCGAAAGACAAGATGATTACAGAGCAAGGAAACATTTAACTGAGAGAATCACGTCACCAGTGAACATGCGCAGGAATCCTGTAAAGTACTTCTTCTTTATTAATGGCAGATATCTTCAAAAATAGTACAGCTTGATAGTAACAGGGTGTGTGAATCAACAACCCTCAATACATTGAAAAATGAAGTATTTATAAGTCAAAATACAAACGTTCCTGTCATAACTGATCAGGACGTGTCCATTCTATTTTTAGCATAACTAACTTAACTAATCAAAAACTGTTTGGTGACTCATCACAACTGTTTGTTGAACTTCTGGGTAGGCCGTTGGCGAGGTGCCTTCGCAACCTCCTCTGACTGGACAGGTGACTGGATCGTGACATCTCATCTGCTAATCTAGCAGATCGCACAGCTCCTCCCATCTGATATGACCTGGCACTGTGATTTTAAGCAATCTCCTGTACACTTCATCCATATCCGTGTACTTAGCAAATGTGGACTTGATGACGAATATGTGCTTGATTTCATGTTGGATATCAATATCCAATTGCAGGGCTTCGATGAATGATTTTCCCGTGATACTCCCTTGTACCCCTACAAACTTGGAACTAGACGCCTCAGTCAACTTCTTCTTATAATCAGGGAGTGTCATTAATTTATCATTGATGACCTTCATACCAGGAAGGCCTTTCCTTTGCAGAGCATCTATCATGTGGAAAAACCTTTGCACTCCTTGATCCATAACTTGGATTTTCTCCTCAAGCTGAAGCATGAGGCCTCTTTTGGTCAGAACTCTTTTCACCTCCAGTATAGTTTCTGTCCTGTCTTCGATCTTCAATTCTTCTAATTCCTCCCTGGTCTTTGAATTCAGGAACCTTATGATTTCATTAGCTTGGGATGGCATGTCTCCCAGCTCTGTCCTGATTTTCTCCACATCTTGTTTGCTCCTCTCGAGCAACTCATTTTGCTCGAACATGATTTGAAACATTGGCCATATTTCATTTATGGAATTAGAAATATTATTCCATATCACCTCTTTGGCCTCAGCCAGAGTCTTCCCTGCTAAGGTCTGCCTTTGGAGCTGCTATAGCTCCTTCCTGATTTGCTCATTCACTTGCTTCTCTTTGGCTAGACTTATCTGGAAAGAAGTCTTTAGCTCTTGGAGATTTTCCACTTCTTTCTTGAGCCTACTGATTTCAGACTCTTGCAAATTCATTCTCTCCATAGACTTGGCCAGGTCTATGGTGCCTTCTGGTACCTGCACTGTTGTTGTGGATGGAATAGTTGTCACCGTTGCTGTAGATGGAACAACTGTCACTGTCACTGTGCTCAATCCTGCAATTGGGATAGAACTTAAGGGGATTCCTTCCATTGTCTTTGCCTGCTCTCTCTCTTTTAACAGTTTTTCCATCTCAGCTTCCATCTCCTTTAACTGAGCGTTCTGCTCCATGAGTAATTTCAGAATTTCATCCTTTTCCCCTTCTTTTTCGGCTATCTCCTTCGTTTGTGGGTCCTTTGTTGGAGGGAGCTTTAGCTGCTTCCTTAAGGACGTGATGTCAACGTTTTTCTTTTTAATCATCTCTTCAGTTGCTTTGACATTCGCAGGGTCATAACCAATTTTGAGGACCAGCTCCTCCAATGTTTTGATTTTGTTGTCCTTCGCGAAAGATGATATTTTCTCCATCTTCAGTTGGGTCTGGGCATTGCTCAAAGCTATCCGATATTTTGAAGCAGAAGCTGTAGCGTGAGCTAAAGTGTGGAAAACCATCTCTCCGGTGTGCTTATGCAGATCCATCTGGTCCGCTGGGTGCACGTCCTTGGCCTGGAACTCGACGATAACCCTTTTGTAATCGGATATCACTTTGGGATCCAACACTTGTGCATGGAGGTAGGCCATATGCATCCTACCTTTCTCTGTATCGAATGCCGAAAGGAGCCTGTGTTGAGCTGTGGATGACTGCTTCTGAAATTGGGCATAAGCGTTTCTGGTAAGAGTCTGGTTCTTCTTTTTGATCAAGTCATATTTTTCAAAAATGCCCAATTTGGGCCCCGTCTTGCTTGGTGGAGTATCTGTGGGAGAGTCTGTGGATTTTATATACGATGCTATAATTGCCTTGTGCTGACTCGAGCCGAAAGGTAGAATGGCAGGCTTGACCCCAGGGGTGGTCACTGTGGTGGTTGTGATCTCTTGTTCCACTGTCGTGCCGGGAGTTGAGACCGTCTTCGGCTTCTTGGAGTGAATGTGGAATTCCTCTGAAGACACCTCAGTTACAGGAGGAGACGATTCCTGTGGGGGCTCTTCTCCTTGTGGACCTGAGGTGTGGTAGCGGGTAGAGCGCTTGTTGAGGGCGCCTGCTGTTCCAAGTCTAACAAAGTATCAGGCAGCCATATTGCCTGATTAGCAAATTTTTCGATGTCTGGCTTGGGCTCGTGAGTATACGGGGTATTTTTATTTTTTACCCTCATGTCTGAAATGATCCCATGCGGATCATAACGCCAGATGAAACTCGTAGAGAATTTCATCCCTTTCAAAATTCGATCTGCTTCTTCCCCTACGCCTTGGCTGTTACAGATGAAAGGACCAATTTGACCCTTGATTCTTAGCTGCTGCTTTTTCTTAAGGGAAACAAAGTGAATATCGTCATAATTCATAATCTACCTTATATATTCTAGTGCGAAGACCCTTACTGGTACATATCGAGGCAGTTTATAAGGTGCCAATTCGCATCCAAAGATTCTGATTTTAGTGTGATTCTGGCATAAATACCAGTCTCCTGTCTGAACATTCTCCGAGAGGTGGAGGATCCTCTGGACCTCATCATTTATTCGTGGCTCAGGCATGCCACGCAACATACTTACCACAGGGTGGTAAAACTGGTCAATGAATGTTGTGAAGTCGTACTCAACAGAATTGTGTTTCAGGAGAGAAGTCCATGCTGTGACTGGCTGGGGCTTCCCGTCGGCGTCCATCTTCTGCATGGAGAAGTTGAACCTGTCGGCTTGGAAATAGAGGAACATGGAAATAATGGATCATGTAAGGCCCTGTCCACAAATGATCAAATTTCCCATGCTTTCCCTTGTCCTCGTTCCTGGCATCCCATCTCAACACCAGGTCCCCCAGCTCGAAATCATCCTCTTTGGTTTGTTTGTCAAAGATCTTCTTAATGTTCTCTTGGATGACCTATGTTTTGTTGAATACATCCTCTCTAGTCCGATGCAAATGAATCATTTGATTGATTCGTCTCTGAGAGTCATTTGGTTCAGCTTGCATCTCTTGAAGTAACTTCATGACAGGGACTCCCAAAGAAGTTGGGAACACAGCTTTTGTACCGTAGACTAGTTGGTATGGTGACATAGCAATTGAACTTTTGGTGGTGAGTCTATCTGCCCATAAAGAAAATACCAGCTTATCATGCCATGACCTTTTATTCTCCTGCAACGTTTTCTTGATGATATTTACCAAAGTATTGTTTGAGGATTCCGCCAACCCATTCCCCTAAGGGTAGTACGCTGTGGAATTCCCCAAGACAATGTGGTAATGACTGCAGAAGTCAATAAGTTTCTTCGAATGAAAGGCAGCTGCATTGTCAGTAATGATCTTTCTAGGACAACCAAAGCGAGATAAAATATTATTTTCAAGAAATTTAATAATAACAGCATCAGTGGCGTGCCTGCTTGGTACAACCTCGATCCATTTGGTAAAATAATCAGTGGCAGTAAGAATCCACCGATGTTGGCCTGAAGACGGAGGGTGTATTTCTCCAATGAAATCGAGTCCCCATTGCTGGAAAGGGGCCTCAACTGAGATTGGTTTAAGAGGTAAAAAAAGGAGTTTCCTTTTACCCCCCAAAAGTTGGCACTGGTGACAAGCTGTTACTCTCTGATGTACATCTACAAACAGGGTGGGCCAGTAAAATCCAGCTCTGAGTATTTTGTTGGCTGTAGCCTTCCAGTTCACATGGCCACCACATTCACCTGCATGGAACTCCTGCAACACTTTATCAGCTTCATCCTTTAGTAAACAATTTAGAAGAATACCTGCAGGATCTTTCCAATACAAATTTCCTTCTAGAATACAGAATTTCAAAGCTTTCAACTTTAAAAATCTAGCTTTCGTTTTAGTTAAACCAGGGGGAGCTTGTAAATTTTGTAAAACAAAAATAAGGTCTGCATACCATGGGGAATTTAGAAAAACCTCTTTAGCATTTGGAGTCACCATCTCACCCTGTTCATCTGCCACGTCTAGAAAATTAATGTCAAGAGCCTGAAAGTTAGATTCAACCATCAGTTTGGCAAGGCCTTGGCCTTTGATCAATTTGGTGGGCTTGATTTCTATGTCGTATTCTAGAATAACTGAAATCCACTTTCCCCTTCTCCCATCAGGGTTGTCTTGTGTCAAGATATCTTTCACTACCGCGTTTGGAACATATGCTATGACGTGTGAATGAAGAATATAGACCCTGAAGTCCTTTATGGCCTTCACCAAAGCAAAAGCCTATTTCTCCATGATATTGTAGTTTAGTGCAGCATCTCTTAGGGATTTGCTGAATAAAGTGATGGGTTGTTCATACCCTTCACTATTCTTCTGCAGTAATACAGCTGCTATCGTATGTTCAGAGGCGAAGGAAAAAAGATAGAAATCTTTAGCGAAATCGGGACTAATCAAAACTGGGGCTTCTGTGAGTGCTTGTTTGACTTGTTCAAAGGATTGCCTAGCTTCAGAGTCCCATTTTATCTTAGCATCCATTTTTAGCATGTTCGTGATGTTTCAGAGGAGCTCAGCCAGATTAGGAATTAACCTTCGAAGAAAGTTAATTTTCCCTATAAATGACTGTAGTTCTTTAAGGTTTCTGGGGTGTTCTATCTTTAGTATGGCCTCTATACTGCTGGGATCAATCCTGATTCCTTCTTTAGAGATGATATGTCCCAATAGTTTACCCTCTTCTAATCCAAAAAGACATTTCTTGGGATTTAATGAAATCCCGAACCTCCTACACTTTTCGAAAACTCGTCTAAGGTGCCGCGGGTGTTCGTCGTCAGATTGGGAAAAGACAATCACATCATCTAAATAAACGACAATAAACTTACCTGACTCTTCAACGAAGGCGATGTCCATGGCCCTCTGGAAGGTTTCCCCTGCGTTCATCAGACCAAAAGGCATCTTCACATACATGAAAGTGCCCCATGGGGTGGTGAAAGCGGTCTTTTCCTGATCGTCTGGGTGAACTAAGACCTGGTTGTAGCCTGAGAAACCATCTAACAGAGAAATTCGACTGGACCCGACCACACTTTGTAGGAGGTGATCCATTTTAGGCAAGGGGTAATTATCCTTCAAGGATGCTTTGTTCAGATTTCTGAAATCTATGCAGAGTCTGATTTCACCGGTTTTCTTGCGTGTAGGGACTAAATTAGAAACCCACTTAGAGAAACGTAGTGGGACTATGATCTTAGCATCATACATTTTCTTGATCTCTTTTTCTATCAGGGAAGCAACTTGGGATTTATCCTCCTAATTTTCTGCCTAAACGGTTTCTGGTCTTCCTTTATGGGAATCCTGTGTTGTATAATGCTGGTGTCATAGGCTTTCAAGTCTTCATAGCCCCAGGAAAAAACGTCTGAATATTCTTTGAATAGTTCAATGTACTTAAGATTTTGTTCTGGGGGTAAAGATCTGGATAGTTTAATCATCCTAGGCTTCTCGTCGGTTCCTATATTGCAGTCCCCTACCTCTTGCCCACGGGCCTCTATTTTCGGCTTCTTAGCTACGTCGTCATTGTCAAACAGATCTTCCAAAGGGACGAGACCTCTGGGTAAAACATTGCTTTTCAATTGCAAAACTTCGGCCTCTGGTTCGTCCTCTCCTAACTCTCTTGAATCTACTAAATCCTCTGTATCTACTGTATTTACAGTATTAACACTATCTATTTCAAATTCAAAATTATTTACATTGCCGTTTTCATTTTCTACATCTATGTTTGTGCATTCAAAATCGTTCTTACATTGCAGAAAGTCTTCTATCTGATCGTCATTTGCAAACACTTGCCAGTACCTGATATTGTCGGGCACTGTGGGTCTGCATCTCACCTCAACCGTGTATGGGAGAGTTTGGCGGAAAGGAATCTTGTAGGAGGCAGCTGACGTAGCTAGTACGTCAACCAGAATATTCTGTCCTCTCGGCATTACCTGCAAGTCAACCTCGTTAAAGCATTTCAAAGCATCAAGAATAGCATTCTGGTAGGCTCTAAGGCGTGGATGTTTAGCCACATATTCACCTTTAATTTGTTTAATAATCAATTTAGAATCACCCCTTACCATTATTTTCTTAGCACCAAAATTTTTCAACAACTTCAGACCGAGCATCAAAGCTTCATACTCGGCAATGTTGTTAGTGCAGTGAAAATTTAACTTATAGGAATGATTTTCTGAATACCTTTTTCGGTGATTATGCAACCAGACCCCAGCTCCTGCTCCTTCTTTACTCACAGCTCCATCAAAATCCATTCTCCAGAAGTCAGCAGGGAACTCTTCAGTGATTTCATTTTCCATCTTTGCTGCCTCATTGCTTTCTGGACTTTCATCTTGACTATCTACATCTTCTATCAGCTGAGTATCTTGTTCTTCAGTATCACCATCATTGTACAAGATGAATGAATCTAAATATGAATGGGCAGAGTAAAGGGGGTAATTATGAGGTTTCTCTTGACTACTGACCATATACTTCATCAGTGTTTCTCTGTATAACCTCCTCTGTTGTCCAAACACCGGGATAGTGGCGTAAGACATATCCAGCTGCAAGGTTCCTTTCAACTTAGCCCCCCAAGACCGGGACAACAACATACCATACTTTGGTGGGATGTCTGCAACTACCACGTCCATCACCATGCTTTTTGAAGGGATCTGAACCAGGGTGATGCAGAGGTCCTTAATCAGACCAATGCATTTGACTTTGCTGGAGTCAAACGAATGCAGATCTTTGTAAGGCCTAGTAACCTCCAATCCCAGTTTTTCCATTATGTCTTTAGGCATCAGATTATGTGAGGCGCCTGAGTCCAGCATAGCGTTATGCAATATCAAATCATGTATGTTCAGACTGATGTAAAAGGGAGCTACATCACCGGTGTCGTCTCGGCCATTCACTTCAGGTCCAAAAAGAAGCTCGGGGTGGTCGTCAGCAAGGTTTACAGTGTCTGAATGAGTCACTGATCCGATAGTCAAGGCTTTGGTGCCTATGTCGGGTTCAATGGCCAATGCTTTTAGTACTTGTGAACGATAACCACCTCTGCTTATCAACTCTGTAAGTGGGATAGGAATTTTGATTTTGGCCAATTCTGCCTCCAGGCTAAAAGGCGCGGGAGTTCGGGTCTGACTTACTGATTCTGGTTGGTTCCCCATATTATTCTGCTCAGAAGAACTGGGCGCAAATTCGGGCTGTGCTGGTCTTTTCAGTATGGTGATGTTTTTCTTCACCGTAGCGTCAGCTTTACCCTTCTCAGAAGATTTTCCAGCAGCTGTTGGCTCTGGGGTTCTCTCTATCTCAGCTACCTTCTACTTTTCGGTATTCTTTTTCGGGGAATTTCCTTCTGTCTTCTTACTCCACAGGTTGTACTGCCGATGTACTTCCAGAATGGCATCCTCCCAGGTTGGTTGTCCCACATCCTCAGTCTCCTCACTCACCTTTGTTTGGTTTAGCAGAAATAGTTCCTGCTCTTCTTGAGTAAGGAAAATGGCCTCATTATCATGAATTCCCATGAGGTTGATATGAGTGTCCTCCAATTCTTCAATTACTCCCCCTCCATCATCAGCATAGTTTTCCTGTAGAGGAGGTCTAATCAGTTGATCAGGGCCTCTTTGTTCTCTTTGATCCCTAGGATCTCTCTGATCCCTTTGGTCTCTTTGCCTGATTTGAGGTGGGTTTCTTCTAAAATTGGGGTTTCGAATCTGGGGAGTAGGTGCGTTGTCCCTTGGAGGGTTTCTGTCGGATAAATTCATTCTTTCCATCATAAATTCCACGTTTCGGGAAAAACAATCCAGCTTGTAATCTGTGGTTGATGTGGAAGGATATTCTTTGTCGTGACTCTCCTTTCTGTCCTTTGACGTGCCCGTTTTGCCAACAGATTAGCTTCCACACTAATAGCACCTTTCTGCATGTCTTCAAGGGTGACAAAATT
Organism: Picea engelmannii; assembly: GCA_009831015.1. NCBI lineage: Eukaryota > Viridiplantae > Streptophyta > Pinopsida > Pinales > Pinaceae > Picea > Picea engelmannii. The sequence goes on along the minus strand of ML779114.1, from coordinate 698,145 downwards.
TTGTTCTCTTAATTGGTAAGACATGTCAGCGTCGAATCCATCAGGAAATTTAACTAATGCCAAACCCGAGGGAGTTTTGATTTCAATTGGGATTGCATTATATAGGTTATTAAAACGAGTGCAATAGTCTTGGACCGATTCACCTTGATTTATTTGTATGTTCTCGTATTCAGACAGTATTTGAAGAGGGTTTTTCTTTACCTCCCATATGTCAAGAAAACTTCTTTGGAATGCGACAAGGTTAGGGATTGACGCGGTGGGTAAAGCTTTGAACCATTTCTTGACGTCTCCTGTCAGACTCTGGGAAAAAAGTCTCATTTGAACGTTGACTTCCTCAACCTCTTGCAAATCCAAGTAGTCGTTCATTTTATCCACATGTTGTTGTGCGTTTAAAGGTCCAGTTGCATCAAACTGTGGAAGTCTAGTCTGGTAGTCTTGGGGCATGGCATGCAGTGGTGCGGCCAACACTAAAGGAGCATAACGAGCTGCCATGATGGGCGGAGGATGTGGAACGATGACCTGGGTGGTAGGAGAGGTAGTGACAGAAGACGAGGATGCTGAAGGACTAGGCGGTGTTGAGACAGTGTTTTGTAGTTTGGTCGTTGGAGACAAGACTTTGGGGGTTCGGGGTTGCAACACAGTTGGGTCAACAACGAGCTTAGACGCAAAAGTTTCAGATCGCATTCTAATAAGGTTTCGTGGAGAAAGAGGATCAAGATCGAGGTTTTGAAAGGTATCTGGTTCTCCTGAAAAAGGAGACTTGTGAAGGAGAGTGTAATTCGCTGAACTGGTAGCTAAGGTCTTTCGCCTTAACAACTTCTCTGGATTATCTATCGCTGTGGAGGGTTATGGGTCAGGATGAGATCGAGTGTGAACTTTCTTGGGAGCCAGAACTCTTTTTTGGTTTTTATATATATTTTATTTTTTGTGGAGGAAACTAGGGGTGATTTCTTCGTTGACGTCGTCTAGCTTCCAATTGTTCCTGAGCAGATATGTCTCGTTCAATGGCTTCCCATGAACGTTCGAGCTCTTCCTGGTTATTGGTCGTTTTGAGGATTATGTCGAAAAGGTTTGATGCAATATGCGTTTGATTCTCCAAGCCGGGATCGATATTAGGTTATACTGCTGCAGGGACAGTCATAGAGGAGTCATAAAAAGGGGGAAGAGTTTTAAAGGGAGATTCCGAAAATAATATGCACAGAGTTAATCAGCCTCTAATCATTACTTTCTTCTCAGATTCAAACTTTCTTTAGGGGAAGAAAAGTGAGGTATTCAGTTTTAGTTCAATCCCCAGTACGGTCGCCATTTATGTTAGCACTTGGTAAATTTCCTAGAGGTTGAAAAAGAAGAAATCTACAAAGGTAACCTTAACCAACCGCTTTTAAAGCTGGGATCTAGCCCTTCCAGCTTCAGAGAGGGATCTCTCTATGTGGTTTATCTTTGTTTGTTAATTTAGATTTTAGGCTAGGTAAAGGCACGAGTTTTGTTTTGTTGTAAAAGGGTTTTTGAATTGGTTGGGACTGTTTACACATCCATTGGGCTATGGGGTCTGTATCTAATAAAATCTGAGATGCAACCAGAAACGHTGAAGAAAWCCTTCACAAGGCRAGATAACAMATTCACTGGATCTTTAATAATTTAAATGATGATCAGAAGAAAAGATAAGGGAAACAACTYCAACTAACAAGCACTTAAGAATCTCTTAATTGAAGATATTTAGARGATGAACATTAAAATCTTTAGAATCGGAAACAGGGTATCAAAGATAAATCCTGCAACATAACGCTATTCGTAAAGATTAGTTATCGAAAGACAAGATGATTACAGAGCAAGGAAACATTTAACTGAGAGAATCACGTCACCAGCGAACATGCGCAGGAATCCTGTAAAGTACTTCTTCTTTATTAATGGCAGATCTCTTCAAAAATAGTACAGCTTGATAGTAACAGGGTGTGTGAATCAACAACCCTCAATACATTGAAAAATGAAGTATTTATAAGTCAAAATACAAACGTTCCTGTCATAACTGATCAGGACGTGTCCATTCTATTTTTAGCATAACTAACTTCACTAATCAAAAACTGTTTGGTGACTCATCACAACTGTTTGCTGAACTTCTGGGTAGGCCGTTGGCGAGGTGCCTTCACAACCTCTTCTGACTGGACAGGTGACTGGATCGTGACAGTTCATCTGCTAATCTAGCAGATCGCACAGCTCCTCCCATCTGATATGACCTGGCACTGTGATTTTAAGCAATCTCCTGTACACTTTGTCCATATCCGTGTACTTAGAAAATGTGGGCTTGATGACGAATATGTGCTTGATTTCATGTTGGATATCAATATCCAACTGCAGGGCTTCGATGAATGCTTTTCCCGTGATACTCCCTTGTACCCCTGCAAACTTGGAACTAGATGCTTCAGTCAACTTCTTCTTATAATCAAGGAGTGTCATTAATTTATCATTGATGACCTTCATACCAGGCAGGCCTTTCCTTTGTAGAGCATCTATCTTGTGGAAAAACCTTTGCACTCCTTGATCCATAACTTGGATTTTCTCCTCAAGCTGACGCATGAGGCCTCTTTTGGTCAAAACTATTTTCACCTCCAGTATAGTTTCTGTCCTGTCTTCGATCTTCAATTCTTCTAATTCCTCCCTGGTCTTTGAATTCAGGAACCTTATGATTTTGTTAGCTTGGGCTGGCATGTCTCCCAGCTCTGTCCTAATTTTCTCCACATCTTGTTTTCTCCTCTCGAGAAACTCATTTTGCTCGAACATGATTTGAAACATTGGCCATATCTCATTTATGGACTTGGAAATATCAGTCCATATCACCTCTTTGGCCTCAGCCAGAGTCTTCCCTGCTAAGGTCTGCCTTTGGAGCTGCTGTAGCTCCTTCCTGATTTGCTCATTCACCTGCTTCTCTTTGGCTAGACTTATCTGGAAAGAAGTCTTTAGCTCTTGGAGATTTTCCACTTCTTTCTTGAGCCTACTGATTTCAGACTCTTGCAAATTCATTCTCTCCATAGACTTGGCCAGGTCTATGGTCCCTTCTGGTACCTGCACTATTGTTGTGGATGGAATAGTTGAATAGTTGTCACCGTTGTTGTAGATGGAATAGCTGTCACTGTCACTGTGCTCAATCCTGCAATTGGGATAGCACTTAAGGGGATGCCTTCCATTGTCTTTGCCTGCTCTCTCTCTTTTAACAGTTTTTCCATCTCAGCTTCCATCTCCTTTAACTGAGCGTTCTGCTCCATGAGTAATTTCAGCATTTCATCCTTTTCCCCTTCTTTTTCGGCTATCTCCTTCGTTTGTGGGTCCTCTGTTGGAGGGAGCTTTAGCTGCTTCCTTAAGGACACAATGTCAACATTTTTCTTTTTAATCATCTCTTCAGTTGCTTTGACATTCGCAGGGTCATAACCAATTTTGAGGACCAGCTCCTCCAATGTTTTGATTTTGTTGTCCTTCACGAAAGATGATATTTTCTCCATCTTCAGTTGGGTCTGGGCATTACTCAAAGCTATCCGATATTTTGAAGAAGAAGCTGTAGCGTGAGCTAAAGTGTGGAAAACCATCTCTCCGGTCTGCTTATGCAGATCCATCTGGTCCGCTGGGTGCACGTCCTTGGCCTGGAACTCGACGATAACCCTTTTGTAATCGGATATCACTTTGGGATCCGACACTTGTGCATGGAGGTAGGCCATATGCATCCTACCTTTCTCTGTATCGAATGCCGAAAGGAGCCTGTGTTGAGTTGTGGATGACTGCTTCTGAAATTGGGCATAAGCGCTGCTGGTAAGAGTCTGGTTCTTCTTTTTGATCAA
>ML779114.1:679904-694013 GCA_009831015.1 Picea engelmannii | reverse complement strand
TGTGCATGGAGGTAGGCCATATGCATCCTACCTTTCTCTGTATCGAATGCCGAAAGGAGCCTGTGTTGAGTTGTGGATGACTGCTTCTGAAATTGGGCATAAGCGCTGCTGGTAAGAGTCTGGTTCTTCTTTTTGATCAAGTCATATTTTTCAAAAATGCCAATTTGGGCCCCGTCTTGCTTGGTGGAGTATCTGTGGGAGAGTTTGTGGATTTTATAGACGATGTTATAATTGCCTTGTGCTAACTCGAGCCGAAAGGTAGAATGGCGGGCTTGACCCCAGGGGTGGTCACTGTGGTGGTTGTGATCTCTTGTTCCACTGTCGTGCCAGGAGTTGAGACCGTCTTCGGCTTCTTGGAGTGAATGTGGAATTCCTCTGAAGACACCTCAGTTACAGGAGGAGACGATTCCTGTCGGGGCCTCTTCTCCTTGAGAACCTGAGGTGTGGTAGCGGGTAGAGCGCTTGTTGAGGGCGCCTACTGTTCCAAGTCTAACAAAGTATCAGGCAGCCATACTGCCTGATTAGCAAATTTTTCGATGTCTGGCTTGGGCTCGTGAGTATACGGGGTATTTTTATTTTTTACCCTCATGTCTGAAATGATCCCATGCGGATCATAACGCCAGATGAAACTCGTAGAGAATTTCATCCCTTTCAAAATTCGATCTGCTTCTTCCCCTGCGCCTCGGCTGTTGCAGATGAAAGGACCAATTTGACCCTTGATTCTCAGCTGCTGCTTTTTATTAAGGGAAACAAAGTGAATATCGTCATAATTCATAATCTGCCTTATATATTCTAGTGCGAAGACCCTTACCGGTACATATCGAGGCAGTTTATAAGGCACCAATTCGCATCCAAAGATTCTGATTTCAGTGTGATTCTGGCATAAATACCAGTCTCCTGTCTGAATTTTCTCCGAGAGGTGGAGGATCCTCTGGACCTCATCATTTATTCATGGCTCAGGCATGCCACGCAACATACTTACCACAGGGTGGTAAAACCGGTCAATGAACGTTGTGAAGTCGTACTCAACAGAATTGTGTTTCAGTAGAGAAGTCCATGCTGTGACTGGCTAGGGCTTCCCGTCGGCGTCCATCTTATGCATGGAGAAGTTGAACCTGTCGTCTTGGAAATAGAGGAACATGTAAGCCAGAATGGATGAATACCTAAACATGCCTTTGGTGGAGAAATTGACGAACTGCTCATGGATATTATTGGCTAGGAAAGTGTTGTAGTCGAACTGCATAGTCGGTTGTTCATCATTTGAGAAGATAGATAGAAAGCCCAGGATGGGCTCGTCCACCCACTGATCAGAATAGTACCCAAGCAGGGCACATAGAGAGGAAATAATATGATTCCCTTTGGTGGAAAACATAGACGAGGGGTATGGGGGATTGGTGGACGAGAGTGGAGTCGAAGTGGGGAGGAAAAGCTCAACTATCTGAGCTCTCTGCGGGAAAGTCATCCTTTGATAAAGCTCAGTGAGGATTTCTTGGTTGAATGGGGCCGCAGATTCCGGGCGGGTTATCTGCATCATCTGGTCGATATCCTCTGGGGAGATGAAGAAGAGGACATCGCCAGACGAAGAAACAATGGCTTTCTGGTCGGGGACGTAGTGAGCTTGGCACTTGAGCGCAAACTCGGGGAAATGATGAATTTGGGGGGAAAGATATAGGGGCAAATTAGACTCCCAGAGTCCAATTTCGTCGCTCTGGTCTAGGAAAACCTCCCGGAGCCACGACTGGAGATCGGAGAAGTCAAAACTGCATACGGTATCTACTATTAAGCGGTCTTTATCGACCAAGGGGATTTTATCCAGGTCAACCGGAGGAGGAACGAATGGATTTTCTTCCTCTTCAGCTTGCTTCGTCTTAGATACCATTTCGGCAACTGTACCTGAAATAAACAATACGTTAGTGGGGTCGACTGACTGTAGGTGAAACCGATGTGGGAGCAATGGGGAAAGAGGAGGTTTCTGGCGCGATGGATGAATAACGAATACAAAGGAGAACGGTAGTTTTATTTAAAAATGGGTCGGTCGGATGCGGGAAAACGGTCAGCGTGACAACGGGTATGTTATCCCGTTATTAATGGACAACGGGCCACTTGGGGTGATATGGCAGGTGACGGTGACCAGAGTATACGAACGACTGACGTGGAGGTTTGTGATTGGGGGTAAAAGTCGCCGAAGGAGGCTGTCTATGAATGAAGGGGGTTATGGTACTAACAACGTGGACTAACAGCAGTTATGGGATGGGACTTCGACCCGGGAGCAAGTGGGACAAGTGGACTTAGTGGAGGATGACGTCCAGGGGCGACGAGGTGTCAGACAGCATGTGGGGGATGGGACTCATGAGCCAATAGGGCGACGAAACATGTAACAAGGGGCCTACCATAAGGGAGATTCATTCCGGACCCCCCGCTTTGATTAAAGGAAGAATACCAAGGGGGGTCCAGAATCCACCATGATCCGTTGATCTGTGCGCTGGATTCCTGACCGCAGATCTTTGCTCGCTTTTTAATACCAATTCCGGACCCCCCCCCTCCATTAATGGAAGAACGGAGGGGGGGGTCCGGAATTCGATGTGAACCATTGATTTGAGCGCTCAGTTTAGAGCCGTCCAGATGTGTGCCTGCGTTATTTTCAATTCCGGACGCCCCCCCCCCCTCCGTTAAAGGCAGAACGGAGGGGGGGGTCAGGAATCCACTGTGAGCCGTGGATTTGCGCGCTCTTTTCTGGACCATCCAGATCTGTGCAAATATTATCACCGACTCCGGACCCCCCCCCCTCCGTTAAAGGAAGAACGGGCGGGGGGGTCCGGAATGCTATATGAACCGTTGATCCAAGCGCTGTGATCTGAACCATTGAAAGGTGAACGAAGCATAGGTCGGGAGCGGAAAATGTCATGTGAAGGCAACACTTAGGATTAATGCTTTTCCATGGGTTTTATTCAATTTTGTCGTAGACCCCACCAAGGGGACCTTGTTCCAACTATCCTAAGGCAAGAAAAGACTTGATGTAGCACTTTCTTCGTGTGGGTTTTATTTGGGCAAGGGAGGCCAAGCAACTTGTCTACATTCTAACCTTCCTTCACAAGATGAATAACCCAGGTTAGACTGTTGGGTTAAGACATTATTTTTCCTAAGGGATGTCTGACCAGGATTAGACAGTCTGGTCAGACTTATTCACTAATTCTATCCTAGGGGCTATCTGACCAGGATTAGATGGTCTGATCAGATGTATTCACTACCTCTAACCTATGGGCTATCTGACCAGGATTAGACAGTCTGACCAGATGTATTCACTAGCCTATCAACATTGAAAATTTAAAAGGACTTGATCATGTTTGAAAGGTATGACCAAGTCACTGTTATTGCATGGGGATTTTTGTTTCCATTCTTTTATGCCCTCTTTTCTTTTTTTCTTTTTTCTTTTCTTTTTCTTTTCTTTTTCCTTTCTTTTTCTTTTCTTTTTCTTTTTGCAAAAGTGAAAAATAAATTTCCCAATAAAAACACTAGATACAGATAATATCAATAATATCCAAGTCATGAGTTGATTCCCATAATTTATGGGGTGATAACAGTAACCACATAGCCTGAATGGTTATGTTAACTACCCCTCTATACTCTACCTCAGCTGAATATAGAGCAATATAATCCTACTTCTTGCTGAACCAATAGATAGGCTTGAAACCAAGACTGAGTGAGTAACCAGTTGTAGACTTGCGATCAGTGTTATCGCTAGCCCAGTGAGAATCAATGAACTTGATGAGATCCAATGTAGAGTCTGTTGCATAATGAATCCCAAATATGATGGTGTCATATACGTATTGAAGGATACGCTTTTCATCCTTCCAATGTAGCTCATGCAGTTCCTGCATGAACGTGGAGATTGCTCGAACTTCATAGGAGAGGTCTGGTATGGAGTGTGTGAGATACAACAAGATCCTGACTAGGTATCTGTACAGTGTGTGTTCATCCAATGGAGTGTCCCCTCCATCCTTAAGTTTTATTCCTAATAGGAAATGAGTTGGAGTAGACTTGCAGTATGTCATGTGTGTTAATTCTTATGCCATTATTATAGTTCTTTGCATTTCATTAGATAAGATCATAATAAGAACAAGATCACTGAGAAATACACATTCACAAGAGACACAACATTTATCCTGGGAAACCCTCTAGGGGAAGAAAACCCAGCAAAAAATTCCTTATCATAAATGGATTATACAATGTTTAAGAGATAACTCAAACCAATACAGAAAGTCCTCCCCAAGAGATCCACCACCCTTCTTCTCATCTCTCCAACTTCTAATTGCAGCTTGCCTCATAAGAGAATGAGAAAGTGAGTTGTGTGTGTAAGAAGTGAGGTGCTAGCCTCTTATTTATATCAATCTGGCACGTGTGAAAGGTCACAATATGATAGGTCCGACCTCTAACTCTTGGTGGGTAAACCCACCTTTAATTAATTCTGGGTCTTCCATTATAACTGCTGGGGCCACCTTCTTATTCAACACTTGGTAATTGTCCGATGACCAATCCGAAAAAGGGGATTTGGTCCTTATACAATTACCGACATGATTAATCCTCAATGGGGATTAATCCAATAACAATAATAATAATGACATGATTAATCCGCAATGGGGATTTAATCCAATAATAATAATGATATGATTAATCCACAATGGGGATTTAATCCAATAACAAAATAATAATAAGAATGCTCTCCGTAGTTACATTATTTCAACACTCCCCCTTAACAAGAAGGGTATTCTTCATTAGCATCAGGCGAGAGAGGTCTACATCATCAGTGGCATCTGGAGGACAATATCGTCAATATCATCTTGAACCATTGTCTAGCACATTTATGATTCATCGGAAGTTTTCTTCATCAGCAACATCATCATTCTTGAAAGAATGCTATCATCATCTGCATCAAACATGTATCAGAAAAAATGATACCTCATTACAGCACTAGGCTATCACATCACAGTACTACACTAGCTCAATGTCACAGCGGTTAAGCTGGTAGCTCAGTGTCAGTCACATCTTGCTTTACATCTAACAACTAGGTTAGAAGCAAGTAATATCATCATCTCTCTTTATGTCTAACAACTAAGTCAGAAGCGAGGAATCATAATGTCATGCTTTACGTCTAACGACTAGGTCAGAAGCATGACTCATCTTTCTTTATGTCTAACAATAAGGTCAGAAGCAAGGAACACATCAACATCTCGCTTTACATCTAACAACAAGGTCAGAAGTGAGGAATCATCTTGCTTTACGTCTAACAACTAGGTCAGAAGCATAACTCATCTTGCTTTTCATCTAACAACGAGGTCAGAAGCAAGGATCACACAATGTCATTCTTTACATCTAACAACGAGGTCAGAAGCATGACTCATCTTGCTTTACGTCTAACAACTAGGCCGGAAGAAAGGAATCAACGACGTTATGCTTTACGTCTAACAACGAGGTTAGAAGCATAACTCATCTTGATTTACGTCTAACAACGATGTCAGAAGAAAGGATAACACAACATCATGCTTTACGTCTAACAACGAGGTCAGAAGCATGACTCATCTTGATTTACGTCTAACAATGAGGTCAAAAGCAAGGATCACACAACATCATTCTTTACGTCTAACAGTGAGGTCAGAAGCATGAATCATCTTGCTTTATGTCTAACAATGAGGTCAGAAGCAAGGATCACATCTACTCCCCCTTTCAGGGAAGGTCCTTTCGGACAATACCAAGATTATCTCGAAAGTGTTCAAACTTTACATGAGATAGAGGCTTAGTCATCACATCAGCAACCTGTTCATCCATGCTAATGTATTGGAGCTTCAAGGCTCCTCTTTGTACCATGTCACGGATGAAATGATAGCTGATCTCTATGTGCTTCGACCTGTCATGGAACACAAGATTCTCTGTCATTTTAATACATCTTTGATTGTCACATAGAATCGCGGTTTCTCTCATCTTCAAGTCAAATAGGCTTGTCAGCAACTTTCGAAGCCATATAGCTTCGGAGATAGCAGAACATGCAGCAATGTACTCTGCTTCCGCTATGCTGAGAGCAATACTGGATTGCTTCCTACTCTACCATGAGATCATAGCTGATCCCAAACTGAAACAACATCTGGAAGTGATTTTTCTGTCAACAATGCTTCCTGCCCAATCTGCATCAGTATATCCACTCAGTGTGAAGTCATGATCTCCATCATAGCTGAGACCATAATCCATTGTACCTTTAAGGTACCTCATCACATGTTTTGCAGCCACTAGATGAGCATGTCTGGGCTCCACCAGAAACTGACTCAAGGTGTTCACTGCAAAATAGATGTCCGGTTTGGTGTTCGTCAGGTACATCAACAATCCAATAATCTGTCTATACAGAGTGGCATCTATCAAATCTGACGAAGTATCGACCAACAACTTCAGCTTTGCTTCCATGGGTGTATTCATGGACTTGCATTCTAGCATGTCGAATCTCTTTAAGATTTTGACCGTGTACTTCCCCTAGTTAAGGAAGATTCTTTCTGGACTCTGCCATACCTCAAGACCTAATAAGTAATGCATTAGGCCAAGGTATTTCATTTCAAATCCAGCGGCAAGTCTCTGTTTACATTCAACGATGAGATTTTCTTCTCCAGTTAATAATAAGTCATCCACATACAGTAATAGTATTACTAGTTCATTCTCCATGATCTTGAAGTAGAGATTTGAATCTTCTTTACTCTTGGTAAATCCCAAGCTCGTCAAGAAACTGTCTATATGGCCATACCAAGCTCTGGGAGCTTGCTTCAATCTGTATAAGGCTTTCTTCAATCGACAGACATGAGACTTCCTATCTTCAACCTCAAATCCTTGGGGTTTCTCTATATATAATTCCTGTTCAATGATACCATTTAGAAAATCTATCTTCACATCCATCTGGTGAAACTTCCATTTCATCTTGGCAGCAAGAGCTATAATGCTTCTGATCGAAGTGTATCTGGCCATAGGAGCGAATTTCTATTCATAGTCGATTTATTCCTTCTGGGAAAAGCCACGAGCGACACATCTTGCTTTATATTTCTCAATACTTCCATAAGAAGCATGTTTTATCTTGAAGAGCCATTTTGATGATACCACATCCTTACTTTTTGGTCTGGGAACAATTTCCCATACGTCATTCTTTATTATAGATTGGTATTCCTCTGTCATGACATCAACCCATTCCTTCTTTTGGATGGCCTCTTCAAAACATGTGGGTTCCTTATCAAGTAGATTGCACATCAAAGATGTGTAATTGGAGAATGGATTTGGTCTCTTCACCTGTTTTGTGGTTCCTCCTGGAACACCATACTTCTCTCCATATTGAATAATCTCTCTTTCCCAAGCAGGCTTTCTTTTATGGGAGAAGGTCATTTGAGGAGGTTCTTGGACTTCTGTTATATCATGATCTTCAGGAGTCTCCTCATCGGGGGAAGTTATGACTTCCCTTATAGGTTCTGCAGCTCTGGGACCTTTCCTGACGGATTCTGTCGTCCTGGGATTTACAGGTTCCTCTTCATATACCTCTTCAAGATGGCATCTTCTCGATTTCATAAGTGCAGCTTCTTCATCAAATGTCACATCCCTGCTGATATCAATATGGCGGTGACCATGTATGTAGATTCTGAAGGCCTTGGATACCTCACGATATCCCACAAATATTCCCTTCTTTCCGGAGGGCTCCAGTTTGTTTCTTTTCTCTTTTGGTATATGGATAAACACTGGACAGCCAAATATTTTTAGATGGCTTACCTCTGGATTCTTTCCAGTGAACATCTCTTCTGGGGTCTTGAACCCAAGTGGACTATGGGATAGTTAGTTCTGCACATAAACATATGCCATAGCTGCTTCTGCCCATAAGCACATAGGAAGATCTTGATCGTGAATCATGGTCTTCACAGCTTCCATAATCATTTTGTTCTTCCTTTCAACAACACCATTTTGTTGGGGATTATAGGGAGTAGTTAGTTCCCTCTTGATATCGACATCTCCGCATAAGCTTACAAACTCCTTCGAGGTATATTCTCCTCCATTATCTGACCTGAGTATCTTAATCTTTCTTCCGGAAAGATTCTCTATCAAGGCTTTGAATTCCTTGAATTTACTGAATACTTCATCTTTAGATTTTAAGAAATATATCCAGGTCTTACAAGAACAATCATCAATAAATGATACATAGTATACATACCCACTAATGGAGGATGATGGCATTGGGCCACACATGTCAGAATGAATGAGTTCCAATGCTCCTTCTGCTTTGTTGTCCCTCTTTGGAAAGGGGTTCTTGATGTTCTTCCCTTGTGCACGTCCATTGCATATGCCTTCCTGATCAACCTTGAGTTATGGTAAACCTGTGACAACTTTGCATATGTATGGTAGTGCCTTGTAGTTGATGTGGGCCAATCTTCTATGCCAAAGTTCACATGAGTTTTCGATGGCATGGGTCATAGCAGTTTCTTGGTGACCCTTCAGCTTATATAAACCATTTTCTTCACTTCCGATGACGATTGCTTCATTTAAGGTTTCTCCCTTATCCCACATAAGAACTTCTCCGTCTATGAAGGTAAATCTATAGCCTTTCTTGTCTAAAGCTGATATGGAGAGTAGGTTCTTCTTTAGGCCCAGTACATAGAGTACATCCTTCATAGTTATTGAGTTTTCTGAATCTAGCTTGTAGTTTGACTCTCCTATTCCCTTGATGGGATATTGATAATCATATCCAAGAGTTACTTTATGAGAAAACTTCTTTTCTGAAATACAAGAGAAAGTATTCTTCTTACCCGTCATATGCTTTGATGCACCGCTATCAATGAGACATGTGTCCTCTCCGGGTGATACAGATCCTAAGAGAGCTGAGATTAAGACATGGTCCTTAATCATCTTCATGGGTGGTTCTTCATCTTCGACAATGTGAGCATGTTGCTTTTTGTGCTTCCTCTTGTACTCTTCTCTTCTAACTGGACAATTGTTCGCCTTGTGTCCCATCTTATCACAATAATAGCATTGTATAGATGAGAGATCTCGTCCCTTACGTTGTCCTTTCTTCCAAAAATTTCTTGAATGAGATTCTTGATTGTTGAACTTGTTTGATGGTTGTGGTTCTCTATGAGATTCCCTTTTGAAGTAGGGTTTCTTCCTTCCTCCTTTTGTATGAGTAGTTAGGGCTTGATAATCATCCCTTGCTAGTATTGCTTCACGGTTGGCTACCCTTGTCTCTTCTTGGGTGTATTCTTCCCATAGGCTTTCAAACTGTAGCTTCTCCTTTCTACCAGATAATGACTGGATGAAGGCATCCCAAGGTCTTGCGAGACCATTTAGGGAAGTTATTACAAATTCATCTTAGTCGATGGTATCTCCAATCGCTTTCAACTGTTCTTTTATTTCAGAGATTCGGGAGAAATATTCTTGAATCATTTCTCCTTTCTGCATCTTAGTATTCTTCAACTGAGTTCTGAGATTCATCTTTCGATTGATGTTATTTCCTTCATATAGTTTTCTTAGAGCATCAAACATCTCCTTCGGGGTTTTCTTTGATGATACATATGGGATCAGGTGGTCTTTGATTGAATCTGCAATGATTCTCTGAGCCCTGATTGAGTCCTTTTGATGCTTCACTTTCTCTATGACATCTTCAGGTTCCTCCACTTCTTCTTTGATAAATCTTGATAGGTCATTCTCTGTAAGGATCATACCAATCCTATACTTCCAGGCACGAAAGTTGTCTATGCCTTCTAGTTTCTCAACAAGCTTTGTGCTTGCAGACATCTTGTACTTTCGACAACAAAAATAACCAAAAATTGAAAATGCTCGAAATCAAATTTTGACCTTACCAGGAGGTGCGCTTGGCTGAGGTGAGTAGCTTGGTGTCCTCAGATATGAGAAAATCCAAATTTTACCCTGTCAAATCTGATCTATGGATTTCTGGACTGGTGCTTCCGATACTTCTGGTACTCTGGTACTTCTGGTACTTTTGGTACTGGTTTTATGGTACTTCTGGTACTTTTGTGAAACTAGGGTTTCACTTTATGAGAGATCCAGCCACTGAAAGGTGCGCTCTAGGTGCCAAATTGATCCTTGGGGGAGGATGCAACTTTCTAGGATGTTAGGGAGTTGAAAATACTCACTTTTGCAAAACCCTAATTTTGGGGTACGGTAACAGTGACATTTTTCCTCTTGCAAATAATGCTTTCTTTAGGTTGGCTTTCAAACCATGTTAATGCTTATGCCATTATTATAGTTCTTTTCATTTCATTAGATAAGAGCATAATAAGAACAAGATCACTGAGAAATACACATTCACAAGAGACACAACATTTATCTTGGGAAACCCTCTAGGGGAAGAAAACCCAGCAAAAACTTCCTTATCATAAATGGCTTATACAATGTTCAAGAGATAACTCAAACCAATACAGAAAGTCCTCCCCAAGAGATGCGCCACCCTTCTTCTCCTCTCTCCAACTTCTAATTGCATCTTGCCTCATAAGAGAATGAGAAAGTGAGTTGTGTGTGTAAGAAGTGAGGTGCTAGCCTCTTATTTATATCAACCTGGCACGTGTGAAAGGTCAGAATCTGGCAGGGCCGACCTCTCACTCTGGGTGGGTAAACCCACCTTTAATTAATTCTGGGTCTTCCATTATAACTGCTGGGGCCGATTTCTGATTCATCACTTGGTAATTGTCTGATGACCAATCCACAAAAGGGGGTTTGGTCCTTATACAATTACCGACATGATTAATCCTCAATGGGGATTAATCCAATAAAAATAATAATAATGACATGATTAATCCACAATGGGGATTTAATCCAATAATAATAATGATATGATTAATCCGCAATGGGGATTTAATCCAATAACAAAACAATAATAAGAATGCTCTTTGCAGTTACATTATTTCAACAATGTGAAATATCTCAAGGAGATCTTATGAATACTTGGTATGAGACAGTTTGATTCCTGATGCATCCTAACTGATCTTGAGTCTAAGAAAGAAGTGTAGTGGACCCATGTATGTCACTAAGAACCTGTCATGGAAAATCCTCTTGACTGCAACAATTGTTGAAGTTGAGAAACCAGTGATCAACAAATCATCAACATATGGAACTAGGAGTAGAAGTGAGTCAACCATTTTGAGCATGTAAACATTCAGGCCTGACTTACAATGTAAAAAGTTCCATGAAAACTGGTAGGAGTCTATATTGGCATAACATGCCCTCAGATCCTGCTTGAGGCCATAAATAGACTTATTTAGTCGATAGACCAAATATGAATACTGCATAAATCCCTGGGGCTGCTCCATATAGATCTCCTCAGAGTGATCGCCTTGAAGAAATGTATTCTTCACATCCATATGATGGACTTCCCATCCCTTGGATGCCACAATGGAAATTTCCAAACATATGGAATCCATATTCTCTACTGGAGTGAAGGTCTCATCATAGTCAATGCCATGCACCTACTAAAAGCCTTTGGAAACAAACCTAGCTTTGTATCTGCTAATATTACCATCCCCTATGCTCTTGGCCCTGTAGAACCATATGGACCTGAAAAGTTTCCTTCCCGAAGGAAGGGGAACTAGATCCCAAGTTTGGTTCTCGAGGAGGGATTTGTACTCCTCCTGCATGGCAGATTCCCAAAAGAGATTTCCATCAACCTCGCCATAAGACTGTGGATATGAAGACTGAACCAAGAAAAGATGCCTGGGTGGAAATGATTTAGTGGCAGTGAGTGCAAGAGGAGGCTCCTCGAAATCAGATCAAGTCCTTCTAGTATCAACAGGATCCCCAACAATATCTCTTCCATCCTAAAGAGTAGTCTGATCCCACTTGGGCCTCGACTTTGTATCTAAATCTGCATCTGCATGCACTGAATCTACATCTGATTGTACTGAATCTGTATCTTAATCATATGAATCCTATGAATCATAACTCTCATATGAGGAAGGGTCAACATGTGCATTCTCATCATCTCTGATAGGTGGAAGAAAAAATGTGTTTGCATGTGACTATTGAGGTACATGCGAGACACTTTCCTTGAATTGGACACTTCGCTCAATGATGAGTCGGTCCGAGGAAAGATCAATAAGTCTGTATCCCTTCACACCATTGGGGTATCCAACAAACATGCACTATGTGTTCCGTGGATTAAGTGCCTTCCTCTTTTTAGAGGGAATCTGGGCCCATGCACATGAACCAAAAATACGAAAGTGGGTCACTTCCATTTTGAGGCCGCTCGAAGCCTCGTAGGGGGTATTATCCTTGACAAATCTATGGGGAGATAGGTTTTGGATGTAGGTTTCACAATTGAGTGCTTCGACCCATAATATTTGTGGAAGTGACTTTGCATGTAGCATGCAAGATTCCATCTCTTTTAGATATCTATTTTTCCGCTCAACAAGTCCATTTTTCTACGGGGTATAGGGAACTGTGTGCTGCAACTAAATCCTTGCCTCAGGAAAATGATTTTGGATCTCATGGTTGACATAATCTCCCCCATTATCAGTTCAGAGGATTTTTATTTTCTTTCCTGACTATGTATCAACTAGGGCTTTGAAATCTTTGAGGTGTTGAAAGACCTTTGATTTTTTCTTGAGAAATAAAATCCACGTGAAGCATGAGAAATAAAAAAAAAAAATGAGCACGTACCTTGATTTTCTAATTGATGGATGTGGAAAAGGGCTTGTTTGGGTATGTTGGCAGCCAATTCATTTTTTTTTTTAATTGCTCTAAAAAAGCTGCCTACACCTCTTGTCTTCTAAATGACAAATCATCGTCACATTGTGCAACTAGACATTTATTTCATTTTGCGACAATTGCAATTGATTTCGATTCAGTTTTCACAACTGAAAGTGTGAAAACTCCTCCATTGTTGTTTGGACTGTCGTAGTTTTTTATTGATTTTCTGAAAGACACTTTACCATTAGTTTATTGTATGACTACGAAYGAMTTTCAAACTATGCCCATTCGCCTTGATTGCGCATTTRGATTTKTTTGATTAATAAGCMATTGAGCATGCAAATTTATTGGYTACATTTRATTCYACAAGGGTCATGATTGATGTTGGTTTTATATGATGTGATCCTTATTGTTTTAAACCTTTGACTTATCAATTTTACAAAGTCTTTGGTCATAATGTTTCTTAAAACTCTGATTATAATTATGCTGTGAGCACATGATCAATATATGAGTTTCGATTTGCATGGCAAAGGTTTGAATTATAAATCTCGATCGGGTGAACTTTTGGTTTGATTTAATAAGTCTGAACTTATACAATGGTGCGCTGATTAACTTTGGGTTTTGATTTGGATCATTGCTTGGTATGTTGTTTTATGGGTTTCGATTGAATGGTTTTAACTTATGGTATGGCGCATTGATGTAATATATACTATGGTACATTGACCACTGCCCAAACTATTTGGTTGGCCGATTCATATGGTTTAAACGTTATGATTATGGATGGAAAAACACTGTACTCAGTCATTAAGACACTGCATGGTGGTGGTAATCCCACCACCTTCGCATGCATACAATTAATCCTTGCCTCTTTGAGCGCTGCAGCTGTTAGTCGTGACCATTTTTTTCGACCCTGTGCATTGTTTTGTTCGGTTCAAACCCTGCTATGTACAGAAGCCATGGCTCCAGTCGTAAGGGCCGAGCCTAACGGGTGCCAAGCATTGCTGATGTTTGATGGCGTGTATAGCGACCTGGAAAAATTTGGATTGCTCTCGTTCATAAGGAAATTCGATGGTCATAACCCTAGTGTGGCTCGGCAATTTGCATTATCATTCAATGGCTGCCGAGCCAAAGTTGGAGATGTGCAACTTGAAATTAATGAACAGTTTCTTAGCTCGGCAACCAGCCTACCTGGTACGGGACAAAAGTGGTCCAAAAGTTGCAAGGTGGATGATGTCCCGTGGACATTTTTATTCTAGTCTCGAACGGTGAACTCCTGCGACAAAGGCTTGCCTGCAAAAATGTTAAAACCATGCTGGTATGATCTCCTAATGATAATCAAGCAATTCATTACTTGTGAAGGCAGGTACGGGTTCGTTTTCTTGTTTCACCTTCGTCTATTGATGG
>ML779114.1:650358-663895 GCA_009831015.1 Picea engelmannii | reverse complement strand
AGTAGTTTTTATTTCCTTTTCATAAATATAAAAATAAAAAAGAGATTCTTGGCTGTCTTAGGGCAGAAAATACATGAGTTTTGCAGGTTTTAATCAAATCTGTAGGTCGTTCATAGTGTACATTTGTGAATAAGAAATATTGCCGCTGATAATTAGGTAGTTGATTTGAGTTATTATAATAGTAATTAGTGGATTGTATATAATAATTATTATTTAGTGTATTAGTTCCTTTTCTTTGTTTTATTAGTTTCTAGTTTCCTCTATTTTAGTCAGTTTCTTGTATTTAGTTATAGTTTAGTTTGTTTTATACACCTTTAGTTAGATTTCTTAGCTCAGATCATTTCTCTCTTTGGTTTTCATAGAAGACCTTAGAGCGGCCAACGGAGCCGTTAAACTCGTCAGGGTGGTCCATTCCAAACGGCTTGGGTTATTTAGACAACCTCGGACCGGTTCCACTCTCCCAGTTGATGGATGGTCAATTTCACCCGTCAACAGGGTCCTATACTATAGTCATCTATTCTCCAGGTATCTATTTTAGAGTTTTTTTTTTTTTTTGATCAGGTTGAGAATGCTTTCATGATAAGGTGGTCAGGAGTAATGGCTCCATTGGTATATCCATTCTTATTATCAAATATCTAGGTATACCTAGTGTTTTCACATGGTAAGTTGTAATTTTGATGCATCCCCATGAGTTTTTGAAGGTTTAAAGTGGCTCAATCAGTTGTTTTCATGAATTTGGTTATATTCCAATTGTAGCAGAAAGTTTGGTTTTCGGTACCTAAAAGGTCGAAATCTTATAGTCATTAGCTACCGAAAGTTAAAAATTTCGGTCGCTAAACGAATTGCTCACACCTATTGTTAGCTGCCAAAAGTCTCGAATTTCTCAAGCATTTAGAAGGGTCTCATCACTCTCATATCAGTGGTGGTACGTCAGTCATCATTTGTGGTTATGCTGCCAAAACCTCTTTCAGTCATCATTAGTCTCATTCTCAGAAGGGATGATCATTTGTTGATCCTTTGTCCAATCAAATAATCATAACCTATATCGTCCCCATAACATTTAATCAATCCTGAAAGAACGGTCATGAGTTTTCCCATAAAATGAATCTGTCGATTTTCGGTACGTGGTTTTGTTAAATCCTCCCTTAGTTTCCCAAACCCTTTCATCATTTGACCATATCCCAAATTTCACTGTTTTATCCCTCCATTTTAATCCACCTTCTCTCCTTACATACCCTGAATCCTCTGTCATCAACCTAGTTTAAAGAATTTCTAACAAGTTTTGGTGATGAAGATCTCAACAGGAGGTGCCCTTCCAGGGAAGGAACTGTAGGATAATTCATACCTTGAGGCTCACCCTAAGGTATGTGAATTATTCAAAGAGGTTGGATGCTACAACTTCTACCAAAATCTCTAGGGGTACCATTAGGGTATTACATAAGCATTTTCCAAGAGCTTTGATGGATTTAAGGTTCATCTTGGGCCTGTGGTGATGCAGATAAATGAGGCCAGTGTTGCAACAACTACGGATATATCTGGTGAAGAGAAAGGTGGTTTAAGTCCACCTTAATCAAGTAAATAGATTTTATATTATTCCTCAAAGAAGAACATCAAAATATGAAATGGCAAAAATATATTCCCAGGAAAATAAATAGTTGTTATAACCCTAAATTGCACCAGACATGCTTACCTGGCATCAGGCCATATCATTTGAATTCTTTTCCAAGCCACTACTGAACAACCTCTCAGAAAAACACTCTTTTTGAAGGCATACATGCCCTGCTCCACTACTTCATGCGTGTGTATGCTGGCTGACCCACTACAACCCGTGTATACCTAAAAAACCATGAAAAATGGAAAGTTGCAGACATAACACATAGTTTTGGGTAGGTTATCTAAACCGACTAACTGCCCATAGTCGGTCACTCAACCAAATACCTAGCCCTTTCTAGTCTATAAAGGAAGGGGTAGGGGTCCCATTTGGAAGGAGGAAAATCATAGCAAAGAAACTATACCCGATTTAGTATTCCCCTTGCCCCAACCTTTTACAACTATTGTGTGAAGAGAAGCATATACAGAAGCAGTTGGGGCATAGTTGAAGAGGATCCCAGGACTAGATTCAAGGAGCAGTGGCTGATCTCACCATTGTAAGGTTACTTTTTGTGAGATTAATAAAAGAAGTACTTTTCTTGTCCCACCATATGAGATTGTCAATATTTAAATTTGATTATATTTTGATAGAATCTTGTAATGATCCCAAGCCATTATGCAAGGATCATCACTGTTTTGGTGTCTTTTTAAAACTTTTTCTGAGTGAGGTATTTCGTCAAACACTTTTCTGATCTACTTTTTAGATGTGTTTATATGTGTGTATGCAACAAATGACAGAAAGAGATAACCATGGAACATACTTCAACCATATGCAATAAGATATACAAGCCAAAACATCTCAATTCTTCCTTATTCATAAAATAGAGAAACCTGCTACAATGAAGATGCCGATCTGGAATGCTCAACAGATGGCCAAGAAGATAGACAATAGATAAGAGTTGATACAAAATGCTCCCGCTAATACAAAATATGCCTCCAAATCCTGAATAAGAAATGAAGATCAATACAAGCAGATTTGAATGCCAATCTCTCTAGCTGAAGAATGCCACGCTCCAATAGAAGGCTGAAACCCTCAATAACTCGACCCTGCTGCCAAAAGTGTCCAATCACGCTAAGAAATATAAAAAATGATAGATCGGGTGATGGAAAGAACAACCCAGGTGCCTGAATCTCCAAGATCCCTCTCAATCTCTGTAGATCTGAAATCCCCCACTAAATGGTGCGCCCCACTGGATGAATGAAGCCCTAGATAATTCGACCCTGCTGAAGGAGGCCTCCAAATGCTCTTAAACTCTCCAGAAATATAGATCGGGACACTGCAAGTCACTAGGTGAAGTCTCAGGGTCAGATCTGAAGTGTAACCCCTCCAAACGGACTAGATCTGGATTTCAAAAACTCCCACCTTCTCTTCAATTCGCCCCACTACTCATGAAATAATCTGAGCCATAAAACTATCTCAGAAAGAACTAGATCTGATGTCCAAGGCCCTGTAATGAAAACCCAAGTGATAGAATCCTCAACGGCCTTTCCAATCTCCTACAACAAATCTCTCTCCAAGGATGGTGCGCCCCCCTTGCTGGAAACCCCCAATGGTGCGCCCTCCTCCTCTTACTGTGCCTGTGGCTGTGTAGAACCTCTTGCACTGATGTAGATCTGACTAGAATGGTGTGGGATAGTATTGCATCTCCGAGACCAAGTTAGGGACAAGCTAGGTGGAATATTTCATCATCGAATCGTCCTCTAGGGTTTGTTAAGTCAAAACCCTCAAAACCCCCAATGTTGGGCTCACTAGCTAGAAGCCAGAAATCAAAATAAGATCATACATAAATCCCTGAGAAGAGGCCCTTGCCTTTCCTTTATAATTTTTGGCTCACCTTGTCCCTCCAAAGTGACTTTCATTTTATTAATATTTAATTAATTAATTAAATCACTTTAATTAATTAATTAACCTTTTTACCTTTGAAAAGCTCCTTATCTCTCCTTGTGGCTTCCTTGGCCACTGAAAGTCACTTATAGCCATCCCATCCTATAGTGTTTCTCCTCCCGATTCCAATGAGCTATTACACTAAGAGGTTCCTTCAAGTAATGTGCCCAAAATGACTTCTTCAGTGAATTCCATTGACTTATAGCTCAAAATAGTCAAAATCATGGAAATCGTCAGAATGCAACGAAACCAAAGCCAACCTGTGTGGAATGGATCATAATGATGGAATATGATCATCAATGCAATTTGGACCCCACAATGCCTCTCAAATACCCCTGTAATCACTATAGCATCCATCTGGCTACTCTGGTCATCATAAATCTTTGCCCTGTGATGATGTCCCAAAGTGGGGACATTACAGTCCTCCCTGCTAGAAAATTTCTTGTCCTCAAGTAATAACTAAATCATCTCAAATAAAATACTAGGATCCCATGTCCACCTGTGGGTTGCGTAGTAGAACCCATCAGAAGATGAACAATCACACATGCTGCCCCCTGGGTCCCATATCAAGTCATGAATTGCTAGCCCCTGGGATGCATAATACTGAAATACACCAACTCTATGAGTCTCCTGTACCTAACACATGGCCTCATACCAAAGTGAGTCCATCCTTCTAGTCTCTACCAAGATCCACATAGCCTCCATCAACTACACATACTGATTCCAGAATGAGGTACTGCAGGACCTCTATGAGACACCCGCAAGCGGTGCACTCCTCTCAACACTGAAGTTCAATAGAAAGTTAGAATAACTTTCCCCTGCAATGGTCCACTCTCCCCTGTCAGTCAATGAACTACTCAATCCTGCAATCCCTAGGTCCCATGCTAACCTCTGTCGAAGATCCTCATGCCGACACTGCACTACTCTGACCACGACTATCTGTCCCTTGCATACATACTGGATCCTCCTCGCCTGGATCCTCAAGATAAAATACCCATGACCACTGAACCTGCTGCCCAGAAACTGTATCGGCCTAGACACCTCTGTAGAAGAAGTACCTGTCCAAACATATCCATGCCCTATCATGATGATCACGAGGGAGGAAAGGTCTCACCCCATAGGAAAAGTACTTGCAGGCTTCCTTCAAACCAACCTGAGGTGGAGTGTGTGGCTCTCTGGTGCCACCCGAGTCATCAAGTAGTGAAACATCCTGCTAACCAAGTGTACTTCTGGATCCCATGGAAAACTTGGAATTTTATCACTTCCAATCTCTGCTAGCTGCTCCTATGCTGGTCTGATCACTGTCGGAAGCCCTCGATGCTCATCTATCATTTCCTGGTCTATGATGCTCCCCATCACACACCAAGTCTCAACTGTTTGTCTAACACTGTCCACCTCTGACCTGCTGTATGCCGTAAAAGTACTCATGTCATGTAGTCTTGGGCTACTCACTCTCCATGCCCTTAGCCATGGCCTATCCCTCCTCATGCTATTGTCTATGATAAAAGTATCAGGACAGGCTAATAGAGACATCTGCAGCTGACTGTAGGACTGGAAGGCATCACAGGCTTTGGTCAATCCCTAGGATTCGACCAGAAGCTCGTCCATCGGTATCCATGAAAGATGCTCTCCTGTGGTCATCACCGAATCCCACCCATCCAGTACAACCTGAAGCAACTCCTCTGACTGTTGCTCAACCAACCTCCATCTGTCATCTCCCATGCAACTACTGATATGGTGAAGGTGATCTCTCATAACTAGGTGCTGCTGCAAAAGAGTGACATCTTCATGCTCCCCTAGGTGTGCCTCCTCCCTGCAAGGCACTATGCCCCTCTGAATCCCACCATACATCTCAGCATGTATCGATGAGCTATCACTCATCACTATATTCTCTGGCATACTCATGTAATCTCTAGTAGACTCATGCTCCATCATAGATCCTGGGCATACTGCTGGATCAACCTCTACATGGAGGTCAACATCTCTCAAAACACAAATGGAAGTGACCTCCATCAATGAGTGCTCCTCTGCTAGATCACCAACATCCTCTATCAATGTGACTAAAAGATACATCTAAGGGTTCACTAAGATAGATGAAGTGGGTCTCTGACAAATCTCCTCAAGTGACTCATCTGATCTAGACTCTGATTCTTGAAGGGCTGTCTGTGTGCCTCTTAAGAATCCTCGAGTGCTCTCCAACTCCTGAGTGATTCGATCCATCTCCAGCTCCTTCTCCCTCAGAGCCTCATGATACATATCACTAATCCTCAATAGATAGTCCTGGCCAGTCAACAACTGCTGGTGATCGGTGCTCATCATAGATACTCTCTCTCTGAGATCATGAGAATCCTCCATGGAAATCTCCTCATCTGAACTACCATGTGCCACTGATGCTCTCCAACAGTAATCTGCCATCACCACATGCATATCATCAGTAAGTCTAGTGGTTGTCCTGATCATAGCCTCACTAACTCTCAACTGTGCTGCTAAGTGGTGTGACTCCTGATCATGGTCATGCTGAGGTGCCATCTCAGACCCCTCATTGCTAGTGTCATTTTTGCTAGTGTCAACTCTGGAATCCCCAAAAACACCATCTCCATAAGATGACATGCTGAATTTTACATTGCCTACTATGCTGAATTTTCCTGTATTCCACTGCATCCCATCACTAGATGCTATCTCCCCCTGAATCACGTTGTATCCTATATGAGTAGATGTATCCTCCTGTGCACTCAACCTACTACTATCATCTGCGCCTAGATCCCATAGAGATGTATCCAGACATGTGCTATGGTCATCCTGTCTGCTAACAAGTGCATCCTCATTAATGCAATTTGATCATGTAAGTAAGTGCTCCATCCACCTGTCAGCCTTTGCAATCTTCTCAACCAATGGAGTCTCCAATAGTGGTGACTCCATCTCCTCTAGCTGTCCTGTATGTGTGAAGTCAACTGCCTGTAAATCATGTACCTCCTCCTGAATCTATGGGTCTACCTGTCCATGGTGTGCATCCCTCACACTAAGCTCATCCATCATACCTGTCATGCCATTGATCTCCTCATGTGACATGGCTATCGTGGGTGTCTGAACAGGTGTCAGGTGTCTCATGGTCCCCATAGGAAGCTCATCATCTCTAGGTGCTAACATGTGTGACTCCTCACTAGTGTCACCACTCTGCTGAGGTGTAAGGTCATCAATGGTATGTGATATGTCTGTTAAGACACTGGTGCCATCATCTTGTCCATCCAACTGCCTATCCACTACAGAAGGGCCATCATCCTCCTCAAGCGTGCAAGCACCACTAGCCTCTGTGCAAGAGTCATCATCACTATCCTTTGAGGTAGAGTCACTATCACTAGCCTCTGTGCAAGAGTCACTATCATCATTGGACTGCTCCATAAAATCCTCAATTGATCCATCCTCACATGCCTCATCATCACTATCCTTTCGTACCTCAACAATATGCTTCTTACCCTTACCCCTACACCTATGATCAGGTTCCCAAGGCACCTTGCAACTGTAGGAAAGTTGCATGCTCCTAATGGGTGTGGGGTTTCTCCATGCTTCCCTCCATCTAGCCGCTCTGGCTCTGCCTTCCTCTACTATGCTGGCCCAATATGTCACCTCATCTTCGCTCCAACTAGGGTTTTTCATGGATATAAACTTTTGGAGCATTATTAGAGGCCCTAGTCTCTCACAAATTGCATGATATTCTTTTTCACAACTCAGAGCTATTCCACAAAAATATGTAGACCCCATCTTCCCTTATGGAATATCCCTTAGGCTGGCAGGAGTCTAAGCTCTGATACCACTGTAATGATCCCAAGCCATTATGCAAGGATAATCATTGTTTTGGTGTCTTTTTAAAACTTTTTCTGAGTGAGGTATTTCGTCAAACACTTTGATGATCTACTTTTTAGATGTGTTTATATGTGTGTATGAAACAAATAATAGAAGGAGATAACCATGGAACATACCTCAACCATATGCAATAAGATAAACAAGCCAAAACATCTCAATTCTTCTTTATTCATAAAATAGAGAAACCTGCTACAATGAAGATGTCGATTTGGAATGCTCAACAGATGGCCAAGAAGATAGACAATAGATAAGAGCTGCTACAAAATGCTCCCGCTAATACAAAATATGCCTCCAAAGCCTGAATAAGAAATGAAGATCAATACAAGCAGATCTGAATGACAAACTCTCCAACTGAAGAATGCCACGCTCCAATAGAAGGCTGAAACCCTCAATAACTCGGCCCTGATGCCAAAAGTGTCCAATCACCCTAAGAAATATGCCAAATAATAGATCGGGTGATGGTAAGAACAACCCAGGTGCCCGAATCTCCAAGATCCCTCTCAATCTCTGTAGATCTGAAATCCCCCACTAAATGGTGCACCCCACTAGATGACTGAAGCCCTAGATAATTCGGCCCTGCTGAAGGAGGCCTCCAAATGCTCTAAAACTCTCCAGAAATATAGATCGGGACACTGCAAGTCACTAGGTGAAGTCTTAGGGTCATATCTGAAGTGTAACCCCTCCAAACGGACTAGATCTGGATCTCAAAAAATCCCTCCTTCTCTTCAATTCGCCCCACTGCTCAAGAAATAATCTGAAGCATAAAATTATCTCAGAAAGCACTAGATCTGATGTCCAAGGCCCTGTAATGAAAACCCAAGTGATAGAATCCTCAACGGCCTTGAAAATCTCCTACAACAAATCTCTCTCCAAGGATGGTGCGCCCCCCTTGCTGGAAACCCCCAATGGTGCGCCCTCCTCCTCTTCCTGTGCCTGTGGCTGTGTAGAACCTCTTGCATTGATGTAGATATGACTAGAATGGTGTGGGATATTATTTCATCTTCGAGACCAGGCTTGGGACAAGCTAGGTGGAATCTTTCACCACCGAATCGTCCTCCAGGGTTTGTTAAGTCAAAACGCTCAAAACCCCCAATGTTGGGCTCACTAGCTAGAAGCCAGAAATCAAAATAAGATCATACATAAATACCTAAGAAGAGGCCCTTGCCTTTCCTTTATACTTTTTGGCTCACCTTGTCCCTCCAAAGTGACTTTCATTTTATTAATATTTAATTAATTAATTAAATCACTTTAATTAATTAATTAACCTTTTTACCTTTGAAAAGCTCCTTATCTCTCCTTGTGGCTTCCCTGGCCACTGAAAGTCACCTCTAGCCATCCCATCCTGTAGTGTTTCTCCTTCCAATTCCAATGAGCTATTACACTAAGAGGTTCCTCCAAGTAATGTGCCCAAAATGACTTCTTCAGTGAATTCCATTGACTTATAGCTCAAAATAGTCAAAATCATGGAAATCGTCGGAATGCAATGAAACCAAAGCCAACCTGTGCGGAATGGATCATAATGATGGAATATGATCATCAATGCAAGCTGGACCCCACAATGCCTCTCAAATACCCCTGTACTCGCTATAGCATCCATCTGGCTACTCTGGTCATCATAAATCTCTGCCCTGTGATGATGTCCCAAAGTGGGGACATTACAAATCTCTAACCCATTAGTTTATAGGTTATATGCATGTGGAGTTATTTGTTTGTCTTTTGTGAATGTAGGTCAGCGTTGGGAGGATATTTTCATTCAAGGGGCGAACAAGCATTAAAGGGATCGACATCAAACACATGAACTAAGGTACAGTAACTGAATCTCTTTAACCTTGAATTTGCATATGAATAATGGGGTTTATGATTGGGATGTTGGTAGAAAGTAGGAGACTTTAGGTAATTTCTGCATGCATGATAAAACCCTTAATTCTAGTCCATAGGAGGGATTTCCCACCCACAATAGAATTGGTGACCATACTGGGGATTCTCTAGGGTTTTCTGGGGATACTTTTGGAGTATTTTAGAATTGGTTTATTACCTTTTTTCTATGTTTTTTGCAAGAATCTGAGCTTGTAGAGATTCTGGTTTTCCATACCATTACTCCCTGCATGATTGCTTGGCTGTTTAATTTTCATCCCAAGAATTTACAGAGGTATACACAACCTACAGAAGCCTTGCCCACGTATACACATGCCCTACCTTTAGACAACCCACGTATATCCGTTGGGCTGCTGAAGTGTTAGTTGGGTGCTTAAGTACAGTTTTTTTTTTTTTTAGAGGCAGTCATCTTCTTTCCCTTTCAGGAGTGATCCTTCTTAGGGGTTTCCTAGATTTTATCATAGTATATGTGTTGCAGTCTATATCATAGGAATAGCCTCAGATTAGCTTTGTTTGATCAAAAGTTTCCTTCCATTCTCTTTGCCAAAGTTATTTTCTCTGTCTCTCAGGGACTCTGGTTTTCAATACCAGTGCTCCCTGCCTATGTCCGATTGTGTTTTTCACTTTGTTGAGAATTTACAAAGCTATACACACCCTGCGGTAGTTATGCACGCATGCATACACGCTGTACCTTTGGACAACACACGTATATACGCTAGCTGCTGTGGTTACAGTCGCATATCTGTGTTGGGGATATCTTTTGATAGAGAGAGGCAGTCATCCTCTTACCTATCAGAAGCCAATATCTTCATGGGTATTTTTGGTCTCTGCCCTAGTCTCTGTGATAACATTTGGTAGCCTAGGTTTGACTATAGCATATATTTATTTTCATCAAACAAATTTCTTGATTTTTCTATAGTAGAGTCTTAGACAAATCTGTGAGTATTTTGGAGATCAGTCTTTTTTTAGATCTTGTTCAAGTGACTCTCTGCGATCCGTAGTAGGGCCATAAGTGATTTTTGGTTTTTGTTTTTTCTTCACTTTATCATTTTTTCTTGCTTTATAAGAAAGAAAAGGGATCCATTTTTTTTTTCACTTCTAGTATTTTGAAGCATGTTGAAATTTTTTACTTCTCGGTTTGGTTAAAGAGTTGGTTGTTTGCATTAATCAATAGGAAAAAGATTGTTTTCATAATTTATTTTCTTATTGACTTAGGAAAATAAGTAGCTCGTAGTCAAGAAAAAAACTTGTTTTATTTTTCAGTTAAAAGATCTTAGAAAGAAAAAGTTTGAAAAGTTGGTTAAATTTTTTTTTTTTTTAAAAGAGAAAATCTGAATTTGTCAAGAAAAAGTTATTTTGTTTCTAGTTTGTTGTTTATCTTATCTTTCATCTCTCAAAACATCACTAGTTTCACTTTCATAACCTTTTACTTAAGACAAGCCCAAAAAATTAACAATTAATTAAAATCAACTAGACTTTATGTTTTGTAGGGTACATCAACTAGTCTAGGCTAGATCCTTGATTTAGGATTGGAGAGGAAACTCTTCAAGGTTGAAAAACATACATAAGAGTCTGTGCTAGGGAGTGTCAAAAGTCTGGTATCGTAAAAGTTATCTGGGACCCCCGTCTAACATAGGGGATAAACACAAGGTCGTGTAAGGAAAGGTAGCAGAGATAACCCCTCCAAAGCCGGACCAAACGTAGTGGGGAATGCATATAGAGGGCTTGTCTTGGGATTTCGTTGATTGCATTTGCCACAGAGCTTTGTGGGTATCGAATCTATTTGAGGTCCTCAATCATCTTATGGAACACTTTCTTTCAATACCATTGATAGGTTTTAGGATTGATACTCTAATCATTGTGGTCCACCCGACTATCGACTGTACCCGCCTGGTGACTGTTTGCGCGCTGGCAACCTAGTTGCCTATCTTTCTAGTGACTTACAGAGGTGACTGCGGGGGTATACCACGATACCTAGGACAGACATTGGGCCATGCTTTGTAGAGTATACCTAGAGGGTGCTTCCGTATTCGAGTTTCACTTGCACTGGTAAGTTGCTCTAGTGTTGGTTGTTGTAACTGTTCTTCCAACTAGTTAGTGACTGCTTGTTTTATCTCATAGGTAATTTTTAGTGTGTGTTGGTTTTCAAATGATTATAGATTGCCCTAGTGTGTATTTGATTTTCTCACACAGTGGAGGATCAGGAGTTTCACCGGTCGCGAAGGCTTCTGGGCCTGCCGCCAATTGACCTCGAACCCCCCCACCACCGCTCAGGCGAAAATTAGACCAACAAGGGTCTTTTGAGACAACCAGGTTATAGGAGACTATGCCCAACCCATCTTCGAGAGAAGAATTTTCATTTCTAGAGGAACCAATCATTTATGACCTTAGAGCAGAGGCTTTTGGTCCTTACAACCCTCCCATCACTGATCTATCGACGCCCATCGTCGTACAAGTTCTACCTTACGAGCATCGGGTAGTGTCACCAACAACAATGGAAGCACACGTTGGCACTTCTTCAGGGAATACTGATATTTCCTTCACGACGGTTACTACTGGGGGTGTTCCACCTCCTAATCAACAATCGTCAATCTGGGCCACCATGGTCTCGACTGCTTCTACCTCGGGTAGTGGTCCGATTACATCTATGGTAACGATCACTGATCCCTTTCCTCAGAACATGACAGGCTCTCCTTTCTCATACAGGATGCCTAGCTTCGGTACGAGTACTGTACTTTCCTCCTCCACTCTACAAAATTTGGTTCTGGGGGCAGGGAGTTGCAACGCTCCTTTGCAAGGATCTATTAGGGGCACTTCTGCTCCCTTTATCGCTTTCCCTTACAATGGGGGTCATATACCCCCTTCTCCCCCCTCGCTCAGCGGTGTTCCTCAACACTCCGTTGAGCCTAACATAAACTTGTTTGGAGCAGGTAGTCAAGCAATCCCTCCTTATAATATGTCAGTTGGTTCGACAACTTTCTCTTTTTTTGGCGCCTTTGGTAACAAAACTGTTATAACCCTAAAATGCACCACACAGGTTTACCTGGCATCAGGCCAACTCATGCCTTTTCCTAGCCAAAGCCATGCTGAACAAATCCTCAAAAAACCACTTAAAACAAGAAATCCGCGCCCTAACCTCTCACTGGGCGCGGGAGACCGCTTACTGACCTTCTACTGCACGCGGGTATCCGCGGGCTAACCCACTACAGCCCGCGGGTACCTAACAAAGAAAAAAATCAGGAAAGTTTCCGCCGGGACACGAGGCTTTTTGTCAGTTAACTGGAACTCTTCGCTATGCATGGCCGAGAGTTCGCCTAAAACCCTAGCTCTTTCTAGCCTATAAAAGGAGGGGTAGGGGTACTATTCAAGGAGGAAAAAATCATAGCAAAGAAACTCTGCCAAAATTGCCAAGTCCATTATTGTCCCAACCCTTTAGCCTTTCCTCAAGCTTTAGGAGAAGTTCAAGCACAACAGTTGGAGGACAAAGAAGAGGAAGAGCCCAGGATCAGGATCGTGGAACGGTGGCTGGCCTCAGAAAACATTGTAAGTTGGTTCATATCGAGGTTAATGAAAAAGATGCTTTTCCCGTCCCGAATACATGAGTCTTATCTATGTTATTTGATTTGTGTTTAATCTCTAACCCTATAATAGATCAGTAGCGTGCATGCATAGTTTTACATTGATTGCAGGGAAGCTTTTTGGAAGGAGCAGCAGCAACAAGGAGATACAAGCTCAATGGAGGATCTACTTCAACCGTCGGAAAAAGGTTGGTTTATTCTTCTCATGTCTGCTTAAGAAAAGGGGTTTCATATTCGGGTAGAAAATTAAAAGTAGCTTAGAAAGGGTCATGATCTGCATGCGAGCTTAGAGCCCTAGCTTGCTAGTCCGTAGGGTAGAATACCCCATAACAGAATTGGCGACTCCACTGGGGATAATGTCTTACTCTTAGGGTTTCCGGATTTGGTTAAAGATCTTTTGGGTAGATCAAAGAAGTAGAGCTTCATTTTCTTTGCTTATTTTGTTTTCTGTTAGTCAAAAGCTAGCAGGGAACCTAGTCATCAATACCAGTTTTCCTTGACTGACGCTTGACATTTAGTCTCAGGACACACAGAGGTACCCGCGCCCTGCAAGAGGCCTGCATGCGGGTAACCCGTGCCCTAACTGTCTACAGCACGCGGGTATCCGCGGGCTATAGTAGTTTCAGTAGCGTGTAGTTTTCAGGAAGCTAGAGAGGCAGTCTCCTCTTCCCTGTCAGAAGTTTATCTT
>ML779114.1:624366-638362 GCA_009831015.1 Picea engelmannii | reverse complement strand
CGTCCAATCAAGTCTTTGTTCGAAATCACTGAAGCCTTCAGTCCGATCATCAAGATTATCAAGTCCATAACCGACGAGCCGTCGAAGACCTCTGGGTAGTGCAGTCGTACATTCATATTACACTCCTACCCAAGTTTAGAAGACTTTGAATTTGTTGCTCGAGTTCTGAAGTACAGCCATCAGACCGAATCAGCTTCTGAGAGATGGATACTTTCATATGTATATCTTTTTGATTTCGAGATGTAGCTCCGCTGTGTATTGTTCGCAGCTACTCTTTATAGTTATTTGACATGGATCTACAGTGTATTTGATTGGTAGCCATGGTTCTAATTCATCCCGAGCATGGGTATGCCCGCCTCGGTGAGACATTTGATATTTTTTGCAGACGACACTTCCCGATTCCTGATTCCTGGGCTCACTCATTCAGCATCTCAGTACAGATTGGTAAAGAATTGGTAATGTATTTCGGCCACCAGATGATCTTCTAACCTCACACATTAGGGGGCATCTGTTATAACCCTAAAATGCACCACACAGGTTTACCTAGCATCAGGCCAACTAATGCCTTTTCCTAGCCAAATCCATGCTGAACAAATCCTCAAAAAACCACTTAAAACAAGCAATCCGCGCCCTAACCTCTCACTGGGCACGGGGGACTGCTTGCTGACCTTCTACTACACATAGGTATTCGTGGGCTAACCCACTACAGCCCGCGGGTACCTAACAAAGCAAAAAATCAGGAAAGTTTCCGCCGAGACACGAGGCTTTTTGTCAGTTAACTGGAACTCTTCGCTATGCATGACCGAGAGTTCGCCTAAAACCCTAGCTCTTTCTAGACTATAAAAGGAGGGGTAGGGGTACTATTCAAGGAGGAAAAAATCATATCAAAGAAACTCTGCCAAAATTGCCAAGTCCATTATTGTCCCAACCCTTTATCCTTTCCTCAAGCTTTAGGAGAAGTTCAAGCACAGCAGTTGGAGGACAAAGAAGAGGAAGAGCCCAGGATCAAGATCGTGGAACGGTGGCCGGCCTCAGAAAACATTGTAAGTTGGTTCATATTGAGGTTAATGAAAAAGATGCTTTTCCCGTCCCGAATACATGAGTTTTATCTATGTTATTTGATTTGTGTTTAATCTCTAACCCTATAATAGATCAGTAGCGTGCATGCATAGTTTTACCTTGATTGCAGGGAAGCTTTTTGGAAGGAGCAGCAGCAGCAAGGAGATACAAGCTCAACGGAGGATCTACTTCAACCGTCGGAAAAAGGTTGGTTTATTCTTCTCATGTCTGCTTAAGAAAAGGGGTTTCATATTCGGGTAGAAGGTTAAAAGTAGCTTAGAAAGGGTCATGATCTACATGCGAGCTTAGAGCCCTAGCTTGCTAGTCCGTAGGGTAGAATACCCCACAACAAAAACTCTCTCGTCAGTTATCGTTTCAGTCAGGGGCAACCCCGGTTATGAACAACCACATCCTGTATAGGGTACTATTCATGCAAAGGGGGCACACTTAGGAATTCCTTCCTCAAAAGGATATTGGAATCCATGGCAAGGACCAGTCCCCTTGCCTTGGATTCCTATAGGGGGAAACCCTTTCCATACCCAGTGGAACCCTATGAAAGGCCCAATGCCTATGCCCATCGGATCGGCAGGGGGAAACCCTCCCAAAATCCTTGGAATGCGACACAAGATCATCCCTTTACCTCTTATTACGGGAACCAACAGATGATGTCTCAACAAGAACCCAATCCATATGCTGGTCACAGTAATGGTTATTACCAGAGCCCTAGCCAACAACCTAACTTTTCCTGGCAACCTGGTGCAAGTCAAACCCCAGGATCCTTTTCCCCTAGCTACAATCCACAACCCAAACTACCATTTTTGGCAACCCTGCACTTGCCAGACTTGACAAGGCTCTTAAATGACCCCATCCGTCATGATCCCAGTTGGCCTCCCATGCCAACCAAGTTTCCTTAAGATATTGCAAAGTTCGAGACCAAGCCTAACGAATATCCTGGTGATCACGTGACTACCTTCCACTTATGGTGCTCGTCCAAATCGTTAAGAGACGACTCCATTCAGTTGCGATTGTTTCAATGAACTCTCATAGGGAGTGATGGGAAATGGTACATTGAGCTCGACCTTTGATGGTACTCTTCCTTTGATGAATTGGCAATGGATTTCTTGAACCGTTTCCAATTACTTGTAGGATACGACACCGACACCAAATTGC
Source organism: Picea engelmannii (assembly GCA_009831015.1). Lineage (NCBI taxonomy): Eukaryota > Viridiplantae > Streptophyta > Pinopsida > Pinales > Pinaceae > Picea > Picea engelmannii. The sequence goes on along the minus strand of ML779114.1, from coordinate 636,133 downwards.
TGGCCAATTTTGAGTAGACAAAAGTGGACCATATCTCGGATCATATTCGAGAATGGAGATGCCAAAAGAGTTTGATCAAAGTGCCAGTCCCACTAGCATTCCTTCTAGAGTGGTTCCTTATGTCTTTGGTACCCCAGTTATCTAAATATGTCGCAACGTCCAGAGTTTTTTCCGAGGAAGACGTGATAATGAGAGTGCAATAACTAGAGCTAATTTACTCTCAATCTGGTTTACTCTACGATATTTTTCGAGACACACTGAGGTCAATCCTTGACAAAACAAGGCAAAGGTCTAGACCACATGCTGATGGAATTATTGGTTTAGCACAAACCAAGCCTGCTAATCCATTGTCAAATCAATTGCAAAAATTATCGATACAACAGACAATGGCTAGCCAAACCACTGGTTCGGTTGTTCCACCTACCCAAAAGTCGAATGTACATAGTGTGCAAATGAAAAACCTAAAGGCCACCCAACAGCCTGACAGAAAGAAGAAACAACGAAAAAAGGGTAAAGGGGATAAGAAACCCACTGATAATGCTGGCAGGGGTGATACTGAAAAGAAAAATTCAAAGTATCCTTGTAATCTTTGCAAGGAATACCACCTGACCCATCAGTGCCCTTGGCTTATGGATTCCCAGAAGTTATTGGCATAGTAATAGCCTTCCATGTTAATGAACTCATTCCCACATGAGAAAAATCTAACTTAAGGCTCCTCGAGCGTGGAAGGGGGCATTCAAGGACCCCCTCTGTCTTTAAGTAATCCTGCATCTGCAATCGTGTATATTATGAAAGGTGATGCCTATATAATGACTAGAGCACATTATTATGGAAATCCAGGAACCTTTGAGAAGGGTAAAGAAGCTGAAAACCCACCTCTTCCTCTTTAGATTGATAAGACATTGGGTGAAATAATGATGCACATCCCAAAAGGTGCGCTCAAGAAAGCTTCTTACAACCCAAATGTAAGGGCCACCCAGAACTACTCTGCGGTGGAGGATTTATCACAAACCCCTTGTGCAATGTCTGCTTTGGAAGTCCTCCAGATTTTCCCTTCCCAGAGAAAGGCCCTATTAGCTACCTTAGGCTCTTCCAAGACTTGTAATCTGGAATGATCATACTTGATACCTCTGACTTAAAACCTCATCTTCCTTACCATGTCACTCTTCAGATAGTAGTGGCTTATACCACGAAAATTTTTACCTGGAATATTTTCTGTAAAGTGGTGGATGAGGGTGCCTCGACATGCATGATGTCTTTGGTGTGTTGGAAGGCCATCAAACAACCCGTTTTTTCTTCGTCCCCTACTCTACTTACAACTTTTGACGGTTATTATTTACGACTACATGGGATCATCCCCTCTTTCCCCATGCAGTTAGGGGGAAAAACCATGTGTGTCGAAGTTGAAGTGGTCGATGTGTCCCTCAACTACAATATTTTGTAAGGCATGAGTTGGACCTATTCTATGCAAGAAGTGGTCGCGACAATGTTCTAGGTCTTGTTGTTTCCTCATGAGGGTTGGATTATGACCATTGATGAGTTATCCTTCTCCCATCCTGACCCTTCATTGGGAGTATCCACGATCTTGATGATTGATAACCCCCAACTTGGAATCGCCAATGTAGAGGTTGGTTTGTGCCCATAATTGATGGGTACTTTCGATTACCCACCTCCGACCGAAAATTCCCATTATATGACGACCATCCCCGACCAACCTCGGATTGAAAATTTTCAAATCTCGTCATTTTGCACGACGTACTTTCACAATCCATGGACCCTTCCTTCCCCATCCACTATGATGGAAGGGACAAAGAACCATGGAATGGCCATGCCTTTGTCCATATCAGAAGTTGCATACTTGATCAGTTAACAAGCTTATACCAACCTCGATTCGACTCCAGCACAAGAGTTAGATCTAGTCCTCGAGCCTATTTGGGCTCAAGGTTCCCTTGCTGATACAAATTCTTTAGACTTAGTATTGCCTTCAGACGAAGCTATTATTGAGGAAATGACTAGTCTGGACAGACCCTGGGATGATATTCATCATAGATCTTACTTCCTCCCAGAGTTAAGATGAATTGAAGCAGGAGAATTCACTCTGACCATGAATGGAGATAAATATTGTCCCATCAATCCTTTGGAAACACACATGGTTTACGCTGAAGGAAATATGGTCACAATAGCTGAGACGATACCCATTGACATCTCCAGAACCCCTGACATCATGGAGAATATCTTTGTCGGAGCAGACTGCTCCCCCAAGGAAATTCAAATCTACACAAATTTATTTAAATAATTCTGCGACGTCTTTGCCTAATCTTATGAGGAAATGCCAGACATAGACCCAAGAATTGTTGAACATGAAATCACGACTTATCCTAATGTCAAGATGGTCCGATAGAAGCTTCGTCCGATCAATCCTTGGAAAGCAACAACTATCAAGGCTGAAGTAGAGAAACTGCTTAAAGTTGGTTTCATCTACCCCGTCCAATTGACTCAATGGGTTTCAAATCTTGTGCCAGTCAATAAAAAATAGGGTATGATTCACGTATGCATGGAATTCCATGATCTGAACAAGGCCTGCCCCAAAGATAATTTCCCCACACCATTTATTGACCAGATAGTCAATGCATGCGTAGGATGCAAGGCCTTTTCGTTCATGGATGTTTTTTTGGGATACAATCAGATACAAATCAAACCTAAAGACCAACACAAAACCACTTTCATCTGTCCATGGGGTACATTCACTTATCATAACATGCCTTTTGGTATGAAAAATGCTAGGGCTATGTTTCAGTGGGCCATGTCTTTTTCTTTCCATGACCTCAAACATATAGTCGAGGCTTATCTCGATGATTTAGTGTCATGATATTGTAAGAGAGCTGATCATCTGGAACACCTTCGACTTATCCTTGACTAGTGTCGCTACTGACGAATCCTCTTGAATCCAAACAAGTGTAGTTTTTGTGTCACATCAGGTCGTTTGCTAGGTTTCATCATTTCAAAAACAGGGATCATGGTCGATCCTCTCAAGGTTGAGGCAATAGTTCAATTGCCTCCCCCGTGCACCATACCTCAACTTTAGAGTCTGCAGGGAAAAGAGAATTTTCTACGGCGTTTCATCACAAATTATGTCGATATCACAAATGGTTTTTTGCATTTATTGAAGAAGGACGTTCCTTTTCATTAGGACGAATCCACTCAACGCTCTTTCACAGCATTGAAAAGAACCCTCATATCAACCCCTCTGCTTCGACCACCCAATTATAATAAATATTTCCTATTATACTTGGTCGCTGTAGAGTCTACCATCGATATGGTCTTAGTTCAGGAGAATGATTTACTCTTAGAATACATGATTTATTACCTGAGCTGAGGCCTAGTTGGAACGGAACTCAATTATTCCCATATCAAAAAACTTGAGTTGGTAGCAGTTCATGCTGTCCAACGGTTCCGTCATTATATTTTGTTTCACAAGACCACCATCATTGTCGTCGTGAATCCATTTTAATACGTATTGACATGACGATTCATCGGCAGAAAAATCAGTAGATGGATAGTTATCCTCCAGGAATTCAACTTGGAATTCGTTTTGGCAAAATCAAAAAGTTGATGGTCTTCACGAAACTCATATTGGAACTTTCAATCGAATCAAGTGATATTATAGCCGACGAGTCACCTATCAATGGAGACATGTTTTTGATCGCGTCTTCTGACCCCTAGTATGGAGATGTGCTTTTCTATCTCCAGACTTTGAAGTGTCCCACCTCTGCTTCTCATGATGAGCGTCACCATATATGCCCTTAGGCTAAGAACTATCTAATACTCGAGGACACGTTGTATCATCGAGGTGTAGACTACATCCTTCACCGATGTCTCACTCATGAAGAAGCAAAAATCATGCTTAACGATTGCCACACTAGAGCATGTGGTGGTCATTTTTCTGGGTTGTAAACAACCCAAAATATTCTACGAGCCGGTTACTTCTGGAAGACATTAATCAAAGACTATGTTGAATCGGTCAAGAATTTCCACCTATGTCAGATCTTCTCTCGAAAGATGATGACACACCCAGCTCCCATGTTTCCTGTTATTACTGTTGGTCCCTTCACTAAATGGGGGATTGATTACACTACATGTAACCCCCCTTCAACAAGGGGGCACCGCTATATCATCATAGCAATAGAATACTTCACCTAGTGGGTCGAAGCTATGCCAACATTCAAAGATGACAGGGAGACAACAACTCTCTTATTTTTCAACCAGATAATCACAACATTCAGCGTCTCGAGAGAGATTGTCACTGACCATGGAAGTCACTTTCAGAACAAAATGATGACTGAGTTAACATAAAATCTTGGGTTGAGGCAAGAACATTCATCACCTTATTACCCCCAAGAAAATGGTTAGGTGGAAGCTGTAAATAAATCTCTTAAAACCATTCTACAACGAACGATCAATTCGGCCAAATCAAATTGGCATTTGATGTTATATTCAACATTATGGGATTACCGAACGTATGTTAAGACTAAAACTAGTTTCTCACCTTTTCAACTCATTTACGGGATGGAATCAGTCTTTCCTATAGAATGTCAGATCCCATCGTTAAAGTTGGCAGTACAATTATTTCCAGATACATCACCACCTAAAGAACAATTACTATACCTTGAACATCTCAATGAACAACATCGTGATGTGGCCTTGTCTAACGAGGCTCACAAACAAAAATTCAAGTGTTAGTATGATCGGTCCATTCATCCTTGGATTTTCTCTGAAGGCTACCTTGTCTTGGTTTATGACCAAGATAAGGACCCCCTGGGGGCAGGCAAGTTCAAACCCATGTGGTTCAGACCTTTGATCATGAAATAAATACTACATAAGGGCGCTTATCATCTGGTGGAATTTGAGGGAAATTTTTTGACGTAGCCTAGAAATGGGATCTACCTCAAGAAGTATTACTCATATGTGGGTTGCCTTGGGTGACTTTTTGTAATATATGTATAGTCTGTGTACTATTACTTTTTGGGTTTTGGGTTTGATGGACGTGTCATTTGTGATCCCATCTTCTTCACTGTGGTAGATTTCAAGTGAATCAAAGGTTTTTGTTGGATTCATGGATAATGCTAGCCGACACACTCGAAGTCTTGCCTCCACAGCTTGGGTGATTTTCACACCTCAGGGCTAGTTGCTATATTCATGAGGTATATGTTTAGGTGACACCACAAACAATTTCGCCGAATACAACTCATTTATTGAGTTACTTCATGATTCTTTGTCACTTGGTATCTCTCACCTCTGGGTCTATTTAGATTCTCAGCTAGTTGTGTCTCAGTTAAATGGAGTATACCTTGTTCATGATCCTACTCTACACTAACGATTCCTTATGGTACGTCTCTTAGAATGAATATTTGATTATATTACATATTTTCATGTTCCTAGGAGATTAAATGAAGTTACATATACTCTAGCTAATCAAATTTTAGATTGGCATCTTGCACACATGAAAGAAAGACACACACAAGCACATGTAAATACGTTTGTAAAGTAGATGTAATCCATAAGACATAAAAATACATAAAAATCCATATATAATATCAAAAATATCAGAGTACATGGGTGGGTGCAAGCGCCTAAAAAATATGTCTAGTAGAAAGTCACGGGGCTTATGCCCTAAAAAATATACAAGTAGTGCCCTCGGCATGTAAGATGTTCAGCCTAACTAAGGACGGGGCCTGTTGACCTTGTTATAATGATCAACGACGTTTTCCAAATACCGAAAAATCTAGACCCATGTCCATGGTGCCCCCACTACATGAGGCTTCATGGATGGCGACAGATCCTCGACCTTTGCCATGGGGACTGTGTGAGTAAGAGAGGTAAAGTTCCTCTCTACTCGTCTAAAAAATCTCTCAGCCTCACCAAATGGATGTTGTAACCCTAATTTGCACCATACAAGCTTACCTGGCATCAGGCCATCTCAGATTCCTTCTTTGCCAAAACATTGTTGAACAACTCTTCTTAAAAACACTTTTTATAAAGGCTCACGTGCCGTACTCTATTACTGCATGCGTGTACATGCTCGCTGACCCAAAACAACATGCGTTTACCTACAAAATCACGAAAAAAGGAAAGTTGCTGACGGAACACACAACTTTGGGTGAGTTAACTGAACCTCTCGGCCATGCATGGCTGAGGGTTCGCACAAATACCTAGCTTCTTCTAGCCTATAAAAGAAGGGTTAGGGGTCCCATTTGGAAGAGGAGAATCATAGTAAAGAAACTATAGCCATTTGCACATTCCCTTTGTCCCAACCCTTTAGCCATTCTTGTGCAAGAAGAGATACAGAGCAAATAAGTTGGAGGATAGTAGAAGAGGAGCCCAGGACCAGGTTCGTGGAGTAGCGAACGGCTTCATCATTGTAAGTTGATTTGTTGAAGTTAATAATAAAGAGATACTTTTCCTGTCCCACCATATGAGGTTTTTATGATTTATTGTATACTTGTTTATTGAAATATCTAACCCATTAATCTATAGATCAAATGCGTGCAGAGTTTTTTTTTTTTTTTTTATGTGAATGTAGGTCAAACTTGGGAGGAGAGCTACAATCAAAAAATGATCAAGCGTAAGGAGGGATCTACATCAAACATCTATAATAAGGCATGCTCATTTAACTATATATTTGCTTAAGAATAATGGGGATTAGGTTTGGGACAACGGTAGAAAGTGGAGATCTTTAGGTCTTTTCTGCATGCATAATCTAAACCTAAGTGCTAGTCCGCAGAGGGATTTCCCACTCACAACAGAATTGGCGACCATACTGGGGAAGTCTCTAGGGTTCCTGGGGATATTTTTGGGTATTTTTAAGAATTGGTTTCATTTTCCTGTTTTTAAAGTTTCTACAAAAGTCTGAGCTAACAAAGATTCTGGTCTTCCATACCAGTTATCTCTATTTCTTTGCTTGACTGTAATTTTTTCAAGACCCAAAGAGGTACACACGACATGTATAAGGTTTACACACATGTACCCATGCCCTGCATTCTCACAGCCCGCGTGTACACTCTAGCTGAGGAAGTGACAGTCGTGTGTAGATTCCATAAAATTGCTTTTAAAGAGGCAGTCATCCTCTTCCCTGTCAGAAGTAGTCCTTCTTAGGGGTTTTCTGGAACTCTTTCTAGTCTTTGTTGCTTGTAGTCTGTATCTTAGGTTTCAACTTGGATTGATTTACTCTATGAAGTTTTCCTTGATTGGTTTTCTTTTTCTGTTAAAGTAAGTGTCTGAGTCTTCAAAAGATTCTAGTTTTTAGTACCAATAGTCTCTGCCTGGGCTGGCTTGCTTGGATTTTTGTTTTTGTCTCAAAGTCAGGGATACATGCGGCCTGTATAAGGCTAGCATGTGTGTACATGCCCTCTGACTTAAAACAAATCACGTGCACACACTTGCTGTTGAACTGTCAGTGGTTTGCTTGATGAGAAGTTTTGTTCAAGGTGAGATAGTCATCCTTTCCTTTGACAAGAGCTATACCTATCAGGTTTTTGGGTCTCTGTCATAGCATTCAGTAATGTAGGTTTGATCACAATAATAGCTTTCTTTTTTGTTTAGAAGTTTTTTTTCAAAATTTTTTCTTATAGGGTTTTTAGACAAGTGTGAGAGTCTAGTTTTTAAAATTTGCTTGTGTGTGATTTTTGACGTGACTCTTTGCGATCTGCGCTTAGGCCAATTTTTTTTTCTTGGTTTTGACTTGTTGGTATTTTTCCTTTTTTTCTTTGTGAGCATTCAAATAAAAAAAAAAACTTTTATTTCTTTGATTGGTTAAAAAGTGTTGTTTTGCATTAGTAACCAGGGAAAAGTCTTTGATTTCATAAGTTCTTGACATTTTACTTAGATCATAAGTAGCTCATAGTCGAGTGAAATCTTGCTTTGAGTTTGTTTTTCAAAGATCTTAGAAAAATTTTAAAGTTTGAAAAGTTGTTTAAATAAAAGTTTTTGTTTCCAAGCTTTCTGTTTATTTTACTTTCGTCTTTCAAACATCACTAGTTTCACTTTCATAGCCTTTGACGTAAGACAAGCCATAAAATTAATGCTAAATCTAAAATTCATTAGACTTTTTATGTTTGTAGGGTCAACCAACTAGTTTAGGGTTAGGGCCTTGAATTAGGTTGGAGAGGAAACTCTTCAAGGCCATTAAAATCAAACGTTTGCGTCTGAGTTAGGGAGTGTCAAAGTCCAGTATCATGAAAGTTATCCAGGAGCCCCCTCTAACACAGGGGATAAACACGAGGTCACATGCATAAAGGTAGCAGAGATAACCCCTCCAAAGCTAGACCAATCATAGTGGAGAACACATATAGAGGGCTTGTTTTGGGATTCCGTCGATTGCATTTGCCATGGGGCTTCGTGGGTCTCGAATCTATTCGAGGTCCTTAGTTGTCTTACAGACCATTTGATTTCGATACCCTTGATATTTTTTGGGCTCGATACCCTACTCATTGTGGTCTACCCGACTTTCGACTGTACCCGCCTAGTGATTGTTTGCGCGCTGGCAACCTAGTTGCCTGTCTTTTTAGGGACATACACAGGTGACTGTGGGGGTATGCCGTGGTACCTAGGACAAAAATTGGGCCATGCTTTGCAAAGTATACCTGGAGGGTTCTTCCGTGTTTGAGTTTCACTTGCACCAGTAAGTTTCTCTAGTGTTGGTTGTTGTAACTGTTCTTCCAATTAGTTTAGTGTTTGCTTGTCTTATCCTATAGGGAATTTTTAGTGTGTGTTGTTTTTTGAATGGTTAGATTGCCCTAGAGTGTCTTTGATCTTCTCACACAGTGGAGGATCATGTGCTCCATTAGTCACAAAGGATTCAGGGCCTATCATCGATTACACTGGAGCTACCCCCGCCACCACTAAGGCGTAAGCTAGACCAACAAGGGTCTTTTGGGGCGACCGGGTCACAAAAAATTGTGCCCAACCAACATCCGAAGGAATTGACTGTTTTAGAATTTGGAGTGAAAGCTCTTGGTCCACATGAAACCTCAACCACTGATATTTTGGCACCCAACATCGTACCGATTCACCCTTACGAGTGCCATATAGTGTCGCAAGAAACAATGGAAACAAATGTTGTTACTCCTTCTGGGAATTCTTCAATTCCCACTACGGTTGTTACCACAGGAGAATTTCCACCTCCTAACCCACCGTCACTGGTCCGAACCACCATGGTCTCGGCTGCCTCTACCTCGCATTGTGGTCTGATCTCGTCTATTGTGGTGGCCACAACCCCTTTCCCACCAAGTGTGATAGGCCCTCCGTTCTCATACGGGATGCCTAGTTCAGGTACAAGTCCTGTACTTTCCTACTCCACTTCACAAACTTTAGGTCTGGGGGCAAGGAGCTCTAACACTCCTCTGCAAGGCCACATGGGGGGAACTCCTGCTCCTTTTAACGCTTTCCCTTACAAGGGAGGTCATATTCCTCCTTCGTCCCCTTCACTTGGTGGCACTCATCAACAATCCGCCGTGCCACTTGCACACCATAGTTTACTTGGAGCAGGGAGTCAATAACCACCTTTGCATAATATGTCAGTAGGTTCGAGGCCATTTTATTTGTTCATTGTGTTTGGTATAAACACCTTTTCTTCAACTACTTTCCCAACTGGGTGAAACCCTGGTTTCGGACAACCTATTCCTATGCAGGATACTATTCCTGCACAGGGGGAAAACCCAGGAACTTCTTCCGCATCAAGGCCTTGGACTGATTTACAGGGATCCATTCCTTTTTCAGGAATGTCGATCTAGGGAAATTATTTCCATAGTCAATGGAACCCCGCACAAGGTACTATGCCTATCCCCATGGGATCGACATGGGGAAACCCTTCCCAAAGTCCTCCGAATGTAATGCACGCCCATTCATCTACGTCCTATTTTGGGAATCAGCCGATGATGTCTCCCCACATGCAAAATCCATATGCTGGTCATGGCCATGGTTTTTACCAAAAGCCAAGCCAACAACCGAACTTTTCCTGGCAACCTGGTGCCAGTCAAACTCCAGGCCCCTTTTTCCCAGGTTATCACCAACAACCCAAACTACCTTTCCTAGCAACCTTACATTTGCCAGACTTGAAAAGTTTGTTGAATGACCCTATCTGTCACGATCCGCGTTGGTCTCCTATGCCGACAAAGTTTCCTTCAGACATACCAAATTTCAAAGCCAAGCCTACCGAAGATCTAGGCGATCATGTGACTACCTTCCACGTTTGGTGCTCATCTATCTCGTTGAAAGATGTCTCCATACAGTTGGGATTGTTTCAACGTACTCTCATTGGGAGTTCCGCGAAATGGTACATTGAGATGGATCTCTCAAGATATTCGTCCTTCAGCGAATTGGCAATGGCCTTCCTAAACCATTTCCAATTACCTGTGATATACGACGTTGGCACATAATTATTGGCCAATTTCTCACAGACAAAAGCATACCATATCTCTGATCACATCCAAGAATGGAGACGCCTGAAGAGTTTAATTAAGGTACCAGTCTCACCAGGATTCCTGCTCGAGTGGTTCCTTAAGTCTTTGATCCCACAGTTATCCAAAGACGTCACGACTTCAGGAGTGTTCTCCAAAGAAGATGTCATCATGAGAGCTCAACAGCTTGAGATCATCTATTCTCATTCCAGTTTATTATACGAGATCTTTCCAGATGCGCCACGCTCAATACTTGATAAAACCAGATAGAGAGTTGGACCACATGCCAATGGTATTGTTGGTTTAGCACAAACAAAGACCGCTGAGAAACTGACGAAGCAGTTGCAACAATTGTCTATACAAAACATAGTGGCCAGCCAAAATACTGTTCTGGTTGCTCCCCCTACTAAAACATCAGATGTACACATAGTGTAATCGACATATCGAAAGGCCACCCAGCAGCCTGAAGGAAATAAAAAACAATGAAAGAAGGATAAGAGGGATAAGAAACCCACTGATAATGTTGGCGGGGGTAAGACTAAAAAATGGAAGGTGAGGTATCCGTGCAACCTATGCATGGAAGACCACCCAACCCACCTATGTCCCCGGCTTGCAGAGGCCCAAAATTTTGTGACACAGCAACAACCTGCTGTGTTAACAAAGCCATTTCAACATGGACAAAACCTAACCCAAGCCTCTACAAGTGCGAAAGGGGGAAGTCAAGGACCCTCTCCGTCTTCGAACAATCCCACATCCGTGAATGTATATATGATGAAGGGTGATGCTTTCATATCCACTAGAGCACATGACTACAGTAAACCAAGAACTTCTGAAAAGGGAAAAGAAGCCGAACTCCCATCTCTTCCTCTACAGATTGTTAAGAACCAAACATCAATATAGCATAGAAAAACCTCAGGAAAAGTACTCCTGAGGTATATATAGGAGACTAGGAGGTATAATTATAACTAATGGCCTAAATCCGACATAAATAAATAACATTACTAATATAATATGCCCCAATTAAGGGGTAATGAGACAATATTAGGGCTTAACATGCTGCTCCCCTTGAGACAAGTGTTGTCCACAATGCTTGAGTAACTATGGATGCTTCTGTATAAAAGACTCATCTTCCCAAGTGGAATCTTCAGCTGATAGTTTCCTCCATTTAAAGAGATACTCTGAAATGGATCTATTCCTCAGTTGGTGAATTCTTGTGTCAGTGATGGCTTCAGGCTCCAATATGATTTTTCCTTCCTCGTCAAGTTTTGGCAATATAGTTTGAACTGGGATCTTGTCACCTATAACCTTCTTTA